>JAGYYJ010003159.1:0-173583 GCA_019671005.1 Hibiscus mutabilis
CAGCCAATTGTTATCTGATCAAAATGCGACGCTTACGTGTCTATGCAGTTCTCAGGGTTCGCCTTGTGAAGACAGGAACTTGAGGAGTGATGGCGATGATACGGAAACAGAAGAGGTCTCTATTTCTGGCCAGGAAAGTTCCAGTGTTCATCTTGATATCCTTGAATGGGCCAAGGTTTAGATATGTCTTTCTTGGAGTTGATTTAAGGTTTTAATCAGAACTTTATAGCATCGCATACCAGTTTTCTGACATCTCGGAAAAACTTATTCCTCCCAATTTCCAGGCAAACAACCATGGATCACTACAGATATTATGTGAATATTATTGCTCACCTTGCCTTGCAAGGGGTACAACACTTAGGTTTCATCCTTTGGAGCACTTTCATCCACTGGAATATCATAGACCGGATGAACAAGTTTTGCATATTGCTGATTCAACCATTGATTTGAGATCTTGCAGGACAAGTCTTGAATTAGCTGAGGTAACCATGACTATTGTTAGTTTCATAGGACGAAAAATGTTGCATCTCTCATTTCAGACTTGGTTGTTCGATTGTGTCTCATATTGTCTGCTTTTATCAGGCACAAATTGCCCTTTTGGCAGAAAAAGAAGCAACCTCTCTGTCAACGTGGGCTGTTGCGTGCATGTGTGGATCTCTGCGGCTTGAACATGTAAGCATAACATGCTGTTTTCTGTCTTAGATTTTCCTCTAAGTTAATTGTACGGGCTATGGAGAAGTTACCGGATTGATTTTTCTACCCTGCAGGTGTTAACGATCATTGCTGGAGTATTGCTGGAGAAACAGATTGTGGTTGTTTGTTCAAACTTGGTAGGTTACATCCATCTTAGCTAATTGTGGTCTTTTACTGGTTAACTATTTTTTAATCACCGATCTTTATCTTGAAACCTGAGAATCTGTCTGTATCCCTCTTTGGCTAATTGTGGTTGTTTAGCAGCATAGATGCGAATCTGTATTTTGAGCTTTTTATGTTTGACGCTCATACAGTTATATTTTGAATGATATCTGATTATGTTGTGTTTATGTTCTTCATTTGTTGATAGTTAGAAAATGTAGAGCCTCTGCATTTATTTTAAATTTGAAACCATTTTTCAGGGAATCTTATCGGCTATAGTTTTGTCAATTGTCCCTCTGATCCGCCCTTACCAATGGCAAAGCCTTCTAATGCCGGTATATTTCATAACGATCTCTTCAGATTTCTGAATCATTATTTATACTGTTAATAACCCCATATAAATTTTCAGGTTTTGCCAGATGATATGCTGGACTTTTTAGATGCACCTGTTCCTTACGTAGCAAGTTTTTTAACCCAATTCTTGTGCAGTTTCTCCATTTCTTAAGGAAAAAATATCTCGATGTTGGCATGCTCGACTTATTTAAATTCAAAGGAAATCGTGTCATAAATTTGTTTGTTATGTGCAAATGAGACTATATATCCTTAGTGGCCGATACTTTTGTCAAAATGAAGAAGGGGTAGGAAGACCCAATAGAAGTTCTAAGATTAGTTTTTTACTGGTTACCATCCGGGAAATATTAATATATGATCTGCCAGAAGACATCATCTCCTTATTAATACGTTTCAATAAAAAGTAGATTTGAAAATTAACATCGTTATTGTGGACAATAGATTTTAATGCAACCTTTATTCATTATCATTGTTATTATTTTTTTAAGTTGGTTTTCTCTGACATTGTACTGGCTTATAAAATTTTACTCATCTGTAGGTTGGTGTGAAGTACAGTCAAAGCTAGCCAATGTCGTTCTGGTTGATGCTAATAAGAACCAGGTTTGCATCTTTTCATATGTTTACATTTGTTACTTATTAAATTTGTTTATACTATGAACTTTTTTATAATGACTGTATTATTTCTGTTTTTTTAGAGGTAAAATATGGCGTAATAATGTTATTTCAGTTCCTGTTCTAACTTTCTCTTTGCATGATGATAGATAAAGGCTCGGGAATACCACAACTGCCACAACGTAGGGAGCTGTTTGCATCCTTAAGTCCTTATCATGCAAAGCTTGTTGGGGAAGAAAAGACCAATATATGAGTGTTCAAACATTCAGGTATGCTTTTGCCATCGATATTTGAGGTTCACTTTTTCCATGAAATCCTTAACCCCCAAGGGCTTTTCCTGACAAATTCACTTCACCTACAATTGTATACAATTATGCAATTCAAACATTCACGGGCGTGGTTCATGTTGGATCCATATAAAATTCTGGTGGACCCCACTATCCATGGTTGGCATGGTTTAGTTATTGAATTGTAGATGAAATGAACCCATTCCTCTGACAGCATGCTGCTGATATTGACTACTGAGATTGTAATTCGACTCCGCTTCATTCTATATCATGCATTTATTTTTATTGTATTTTGAGGGCTAACTAGAAACTATATGAGTTGAACTAGACTAACAATGTATTCTGAATTTTATTATATATGTTCGTCTGTCTGGAAAATTATCCATATGAATAATTTAATCATCTCAAATCATGATTTCGTTTTGTGTAGTTGTTCTAGGTCACTAATCGTTGTTCATGTGTGTTTAATGATAATGTATAGGTTGAAGCTGCAAAAGGTTTTCTATCAGTGTTAAGGTCATATTTGGATTCTCTTTGTTCTGACATGCGGTCACACACAATTACGAATGTACAATCCAACAACGATAAGGTTTGTGCTTCTTTGAACTAGAATTTTTTTTGGCAAAGCAATATTGTTTGGGGTGTTCTTTTGGTGTCCAAACAACCCGACCATGTTCCTGCTTTTGTCATGCACTATATCAGTTGATTATTTACAGTTGTGAATCGCAGAATTTTCTACCATAAATATTGCTGTTACCTGTGCTACAGACTACAAGTTTGTGTGAAAGGGATACGTGATCCATAATGTCTTAAGAATCTCAAACCGTATTTGCTTTGTTGGAACGATGTTACCTTCATGCTATGAACTTGCTCATGTGTTAGCTATGTTGCCTGGACTATTCATTTTTCATTAAGTACTTGTGTCCGACACTTGGCTATGGGGGGTATAATCTCCAAGGATCCTCCAAATATATAGAAAAATCTAGTCATACCCATGTCGGATACATATCTGTGTCCAACACTTGCATCCGAGTCCAAGTAACATAGTGTGTTAGTATGAATGGATCAAAGTTCACCTGGAGGCTTGAGGATTATATCTACTTCAACCGTGAGTTCTTTTTTTTTTGAAATTTCACCTCTAGTACAAGGAACTTTTACAGATATCAAACGGACAATAATATAAGACATATATCCGTAATTACAATCAACTTTCTATTCAGCATAAAATGTCTAGTTGGGAATCCCTCGGCATGCATTTCGGTCCTTTCCAATCTAGTCACTAAATCATACTGCACCGGGGGGGGGGGTCTCCCACACTTTGGTTGAGGAAATTTCCTAAGGATTTATGTTCAAAATTGCTAGCAAACCTACCCATGACCCAAACATCTTTTCTCGGCTTAGGTTTGGTTATTATATGATTATGATTTTCTGGTACCTTGTGTTCTTCATAAATGAACCTAAAGTTCTGATGTTTTCTATGTTCAGGTATCATTGCTTTTAAAAGAGAGTTTCATCGGTTCATTCCCTTATCGTGATCGTCCATTTATGAAGGTGAGTCCCTTAATTTGAATATATCGATCCTTGTTTTCCACCGTTTTATGTTTTTCGTTCTTCAAGGTCATCTATTTTCATATTTATCTTTTAACAGTAACCTTATGTTAAATAGTCAATCTAAAAAATGCTATAATGCTAACAATCGAAAACATACGTTTTTCCCCTTATGCTCAGTTGTTCGTGGACACAACTATTTTCTATGCATTCGGCTCTCGTGCTCTCATTTATCCAGGAGGAATAGAACCACAATCATCAAAAGATAGCCTCACATTGTACCTGTCATAACTCGAACGTAAGTTCAGCAATGTAAGACGTGAAAATTATATCATAAAAAACAAGGTAAAAATGTTACAGGTTTGTAAAGTGTTCTTCTTTCCTCCATCCCATTGCCCTGTATCTTGCCATTTTCTACTTGGCAACTTGAAAGTTCAAAAAATAAGATGATTAAATCAGATATTTATGAAGATGTTTGAATTGTGAATAAAGCTGGCTTCAAGTTTGAATCATAAGTGCTTCCACAGGTGGTAGCTGAAGTTTTCAATTTAAACAGCGCACCTGTTTAGGTGAAGCAGCTTTCAAGGCTTTTGCTTCATCTTAACCAAACATTTAGCAAAAAAACAACAGTGTCTCTGCAGGCAAATAGGCTTGGTTTAAATGTTGCATCTCCTTTCGGTGAAAGATTTTATGAAGCTCCCCCCTGGTTTTTTTTCTTATTGACTATTATACTGATGGAAATGAGCTCATCTTGTTAGACTTAAAAAGGGCACTCTGTAACTGGGGCAATGTCCCTATTATGCTAGGGAGTGTGTAAGAAATTATACATGGGTTTCATGAATGGAGTTTCGAAGTTTGATGTTCATTAGGGAATGGTGTGACATTGTTAAGACGTTTTCAAGCTTGTGTAGTGGCTGACAGCATTGAATGAGTTGACAATGACACATTTGAGTTGTGTGAACTGCTGTTCGAATTTAGGGTCTCTTGGATGTTATTTGAACAAGGTCATGAATTCGAGTTTGGAACATAGTACTTGTATGTCATTTGAACAGGGTCTTGGATTCGAGCTTGAACGTTGTACTTGTAGGGTGTTTGATGACAGAAAGAATGAAGTATCTTGTCGGTCGACGGACTCTGATAAAACTATGCTTAGGGAAAAGCTTGGAAAGGGAATTTATTCCAAGAATTGAATGTGGAGGAATGATGCATTTGCATGTGTTTGAACCAGGCAGGGGAAAAGGACATGCTCGGTGAAGAGTGACAAAGCGTCCATACTCCTTTGTACAACACCTGACAAGCTTATAATACAAGAATAGTGCCCCGGGAATTCAATGCAACCGAACAAAATAAACAGTCCCAATGTAATATGTAAAATTATACAATTAGTCCCAAACTACATGGAGAAAAAAGTATCACAATACACTGTTCATCCATACAGTTTTGTCACCCATTGCTGCTATAAAATCAATAGAATTTAGATTCGAAACTTAGAGACGAAGTAAATATAAACTTCAAATGTGAATTGGTATATAAAAAGAACAGGATGTAAATGGTGAGTGGATACTAGGGACTGAGCTGGGGTAAAGGAAGATAACAAGAAGTAAAGGAGTTAGTGTAGCAGTAAAAGCTCAAAACCGTACAAGCTTCTCAGGAAGCAGGCATTTGGTTTCAGAGTTTCAGGCTCCAAGTCTTGTAGTTAATAAATTGATTCTTTCTTTTTAACCCACTCACCCTTTAGTCTATGGATTTCCGTGGTGTTGTCAGAGGGGAAGACTGACCATTGTTGCAGGACCAGAGCCTGCAGTCATAATATATCAGAGCAGCAATGAGTAAAATAGAGAGAGGAACAAAAGGTGGCAAGCGTTATAGTCATAAACCATTAGATTCATCCATGTACACCAAGATTCTGCAATATCTACAGTGAAATGGTCCATGGAATATATATATACCACTCTAACACACACTTGCAGAGAAACCAACCCTTTATTTCTTTTCAAGTTTCAACAGAGGGGAAGACTGACCATTGTTGCAGGACCAGAGCCTGCAGTCATAATATATCAGAGCAGCAATGAGTAAAATAGAGAGAGGAACAAAAGGTGGCAAGCGTTATAGTCATAAACCATTAGATTCATCCATGTACACCAAGATTCTGCAATATCTACAGTGAAATGGTCCATGGAATATATATATACCACTCTAACACACACTTGCAGAGAAACCAACCCTTTATTTCTTTTCAAGTTTCAACAAAGATGAGTGGAAGAAACAGGTTTCCTTTTACTGCAACTCAGTGGCAAGGACTTGAACACCAAGCTCTAATCTTCAAGTATTTGGCCTCAGGCATTCCCATACCACCTGATCTCCTCTTCTCCATCAAGAGAAGTTGCTTTGACACCAGGCTTTTCTCTCGCCTGCCTCCTCCTCCACATGGTAAAACCCCGCAAAACTACATTTTTCCCCCCATTTTGGGTGATTTTAACAATGTATTTCTGCAGTTGGATGGAACTGTTTCCAGGCGGGACTGGGGAGAAAAGTGGACCCCGAGCCAGGGAGGTGTAGGAGAACAGATGGGAAGAAATGGAGATGCTCAAAAGAGGCCTACCCGGATTCCAAGTACTGTGAAAGACACATGCATAGAGGCAAAAACCCGTTCAAGAAAGCCTGTGGAAGTTTCTACTGCAACATCAACAACAAGGGCTGCTGACCCTTGTCTTTCTTTCATGGATTACAGGTTGGGTTTACAAAGATTCACTTTCAAGTGTTGATTGTTTTCCCTTGCATTTTGTGCATGGCCTAAAGTTTTGCTTTCTTCTGGTTTTTATCAAGGAGGAATAGTCATGTTTATGGGGGTGAAAGAAGAGGTTGATGAGCAAATGAGGAGCTTCTCAGGTCCATCCATGGCCAATTCATGGCAACTTACACCATTATCAATGAGCTCATCTTCTTCAAAACAGAGTGAATACTCTTACCTGCAGCTTCAAACCAAGAACGGAGAACCTCAAAAGACAGTTCATCGTTTCTTTGATGAATGGCCACCGAAACATAGAGATTCATGGCTTGATTTGGGTGATGATAAATCATCCAACGGCTCACCGGTTTCGACAACTATGCTCTCGATATCCATCCCTTCCACTTCAAATGGCTTCCCCATTTTCAATTCAAGAGCTCACAATGGTATAGTTTTAACTTCCAAGCCATTGGGGTATGTAATTTAGGACACACTTAACTGGTTTCTTGTTCTTTGCAGACGTTTGAGTAAAATGTCCAGCGCTGGATCTTTTGCAGTAGAGGTGAAAGAATGTGGTTTGGTTGGGACTTGAATTTTGGCTGTTTTGACTTCCTTTGTAAAATTTGTTTTTAGTGAAGGATCCAATGGCTAATTATCTTACTGGACTCTGTTCTGTTCGTAATGCAAATCTACTGTTCAGAAATGTAAAACATTGAATGGTCCCTCCTGATGTAAAAATGAAGTCGAAATTCATAAATGTGTGCCCAAATGGTCCAATGTCATGTTTTTTTTTCAAGCATATAGCCTCATATCAATGTTCATTTTCTGCTGTTATGGCACAACCAAGCGTACAAGGCATTGCTAGCTCTTTCGTGTCCACTTCCCATTTCGTACCTGTAAACATTGTGCGTACATGCGTTCCGTGAACTGCTCGTAAACTGTTCATATAACTCGTTTATTAAGTTAAATAAATGAGTATGAACAAAATTTTTATGTTCATTTAATAAACGAACGAACACAAGCGTGTTCAGTTTGTTTATGTTCATGAATAAGCTCGTTTATCGACTCGTTTATAAGCTCATTTACCTGGTTTCCATTTTCCTTTTATTTTTGGTGGAGGTGGGGACTAAATTGAACATAGGGTAAACTTTGGAGTCAAAACTGTCAAGCCTAATGAGCTTAAAGACTAGTGGCGTAATTTCACCATTTCAACGAGCACATAAACGAACATGTTCACAAACGCTAAACAAACGAAGACGAATACCTTCAAAAATAAACAAACGAACACGAACAAGTTTTGTTCATTTAAGCTCGGTTCACTTACACCCCTAATTGTGTGACAAAACCACTTATTAAGCTCTGAACCATTATGTATATTGGGGGCAATGCCAAGAGGTGATTGCACTTTGTCAAGGGTTCATTTGTTTTTTGAAGATAATACTGGATAATTTTTATTACTTAAAAAGAGAGCCAAACAAAAAGATTCAAACATGAAAAAAAAATTTAACGAACAATAAAAAAGTAAAAAAAGAAAAAGATGAAAATTTTCTCCTTCCTGAAGAAGTGAACCTCAGTCACGCTAATAAAGGATGCTCTCACAATTGCTCAGATAGATAAGCATAGATTCAATTGAACGGCAAAATGTTAGGGGAATTGTCAACACACAAAAGATAAAATAAATCCTGATAATAAATATATCATGATTACCTTTAGCAATGTATTAATCTTTTAGGGAGTCACACAAGAGAAAGTCAAAATACATTAATTTCATATTAAAAAGAAAATGGGAGTTATTGGGTCGTATAATTTGTAACGTTGCGCATTTTAAGCTATACTGTATTAATCTTTTAGGAAGAAGATAATATTCGATAATAAATATATCCTGATTACCTTTAGCAATGTATCTTGCAAAGTGATGAGTTGGATTCGTTGGGAACTTGCATTTCTTACACTTTCTATTGGGTCCATATGACAAACTTTGAAACGGACCGAGACCCTTTCTGGGTTTGTTACTGCATTATATAGTTATAGTACGGATGATTCTATGATAAACGTAATGTATTATTATGTACTCTTAATTATGTATATCGTTGTGTACTATTAACTATTTTAATTATTTTTGAAATTATGGGACTGAAAGCGTTAATATTCGTTTTTAGAATAAAATCTAAGAAAACAATTTTTATAATATTTTCAGATATTTTTTTAGATGAATGTTTTCATTCTATTTCATTAAAGCAATCCTGCTACAAACTGTACACAATCCAAAATGACTATACAAGAAAAATGCTATTTCTATTCTAGTTTCCAAGCTATACAAAAAGCAACATTAGCAGCATCTATCTGATGCAAACTCGTGCCAGAAAGCTTAGAGCGAACCATCTCCTGTATCTGTTCAACAATTTCCATGACCGAGGCCTCCCGATTCTGAAAAAGTCTCCGGTTGCGCTCCTTCCAAATAGAGGCGATGTAACCATTCCAAGCCAGTCTCATCATAGCAGACCACAAAGATTGACCCTTCAACCTTCTCATAGCCCAAGCTAATTCATGCTCCCAGCACATTACCTGCCTATGTTGTCCACAAAGCTGCAGGATACAATCCCAAACAGCCATCGAAAAATCACATTCGAAGAATAAATGATCTCGACTTTCGAGCTCCTTTAAACAAAGACTACACATTCCATCAATATGTAAACCAAAAGAGAGAAGTCTATTTTTGGTGGGTAACCTGTCAAGAGTGGCCATCCAAGAGATAGTAGAGTTCTTAGGGATATGCCCGGAATGCCATACTAGTCTCTCCCAAGGAACCTTTGCCTTTTTTGATCTAATCTTCCTCCAAATCATAGAAATAGAAGATAAAGTGAGCAGCTCATGAATAGAAATAGCTTGGAATTGAAGCTGAAGCAGAGTCCTCCATAACCAGCTATAATTTTGCTTATGAGCTAGCTGCCAAAAAGAGGAGTCCTTTATAATGTAGGAGTGCACCCAAGCTACCCAAATCGATCCCTCCCTAAGCAAGATTTTACGAATAAAAAAGAGCAGGCATGCATGATTCCAACATTGTAAGTCTTTCAATCCAAGTCCACCATCGGACTTAGGGAAACAAATAGCAGACCAACTAACCCTTGCTCCTTTAACCGGTTTGTCTTCACCCTTCCAAAAGAAACGAGAGCACAATTGATTTATTCTTTTAAGTACCCCTTCAGGGAGAACCAACTGACAGCTCCAATAGCCTTGAATGCTATATAGTACAGATTGAATAAGTTGAAGTCTTCCCGCGAAAGATAGGGTTTTGACCTTCCAACTTTACAATTTTGCTGCGATCTTATCAATAAGAGGAGAACAATCTTGTACAGATAGCTTCTTAGTAGTTAAAGGAATTCCCAAATATCTCACTGGAAGCTTTCCAGACTTAATACCTGTCACCTCCACAATTTGCTGCAAAACTTCCTTCTCAATCCCAGAAGAAAAAATTTCAGATTTTGTTGGATTTAACTGAAGCCCTGAGAGGTGATAAAACTGTTGTAAGACTTCCCAAGCACCCATAATAGAATCTAACGTCCCTTTAGTAAAAACTAAGAGATCGTCTGCAAAACACAAATTTGTAAGTTGCACCCGTGAGCATTTAAGATGGAATTTGAACACTCCAAACTTCGCAGCATTGTCTAGGAGTTTAGACAAAATGTTCATAGAGAGAACGAAGAGGTAAGGTGAAAGGGGGTCCCATTGTCTCAGTCCCTTACCGCCTTTGAAAAAACCCACAAGTCCTCCATTTAGTGAAATTGAGAATTTGGGAGTTGTGACGCATTCCCTAATCCAATTTATCATCATCTCAGGCATCTCAAGGGCTTCAAGCACAGTCATCAAAAAAACCCAATCAATAGAGTTGAAAGCCTTTTGTAAATCCAGTTTTAGGGCACATCTAGGAGAAAGGGAGGATCTGTTATAGCCTTTTACCAGTTCCTGGGCCATTAAGGTGTTATCTATGATGGACCTGCTAGGTATGAAAGCACTTTGACTTTGAGAAATGACCTCAGGCAGAAAGGTCTTTATCCTGTTCACAATGATGCGAGTGATGCATTTGTATACAACGTTGCAACACGAGATAGGACGAAAATCCTTCATGCTATTAGGATTCAACACCTTGGGACCAACACCAAAGTGGTGGCATTCAAAGCAGGCAGCAACTTAGAGTTATCAAAGAAAAAACTCACAGCCTTCACAACATCATCTCTAACTATTTCCCAAGCCGTCTTGAAAAAGTGTGAAGAGAAGCCGTCAGGCGCAGGTGCCTTGTCAGATTGTTGCCAATCATAGAAGACTTTATCTCCTCTCTTGTCACTTTCTGTTGAAAATAGGATTTTGCATCATCAGAAAAGGTGCAGCCCAGTAAATCTTTAAACAAATTCACAGAATACCCTGAAACAGAAGTGTCCCTTGTGCCTAGCAACTTCTCATAAAAACCAATAGCTTCAGTTGAGATCTCATCCTGAGTATTCAAGACCTGCCCCTGTGCATTAGTGAGAGATTTAATTGCATGTCGATTATGCTTAATGGCCAACATCGAGTGAAAGAATTTAGAGTTCTGGTCTCCCTCTTTAATCCAACTTATTCGAGACTTTTGCCGCAAAAAGCTCTCTTCAGCACTCATCAGATTCTGTAATTCAGCATACACAGCCTTTTCCTTGGTCAAAAACTCACCAGCAGAATTGCCAGAGAGAATTTCAAGCTGGACAGACTCCAATTCAGCACGTTTTCTCTTAACTTTCAGGGTTAAATTACCATATCTGCAAGCGTTCAGCTCCTTTAGAACAGGTTTTAACCTCTTCAATTTCAGAAACAACATACTCATTGAGTCAGCAGCAATCAAAGGATGCTCCCAATTTTCCCCAACAATCTTCAAAAAATCAGGATCTCGAGCTCAAAAATTAAAAAATCTAAAAGGCTTTGGATAAGTCTACGCTTCCCTTTCATTTTGAATCAGACTAGGGCAATGATCTGACAGTGTAGGAGCTAAAAAACTAATTTGAGCCTGAGGGAAAGCTAACATTCAAGAAGTGTTCACCATAACTCTGTCTAACTTTCTGGCTAAGAAAGACTCCTCTTGATGATTAGTCCATGTGTAGGTTGGACCACTAAAAGCATGATCCAACATTCCTAGGGAGCTCACACTAGAATTGAAGTCCTCCATATCCTTCAGAGTAGCTCGACTGATTTCCTCCGAGCTCTCTTCTTGAGACAAAATAATATTAAAGTCACCTGCCATGATGCAAGGATCATCACCAATAAGATCTTTAAGAGCACCCAGATGCTTCCAAAGATTGAGCCTGCTAGTCCCCATATTACTACCATAAATTCCAGAGACATAGTATTTAAGCCCACCATAGTGTACCAAGCATGTAATGCTTTGGTCTGTGGTGGCCACATGAACCACAGTAAATTCATCCTTGCATAAAAACCAAAGTCTCCCATTTGCAGCAGAACAATAATTGTGAAATCCTGTACATCTTTGAAAAAATCTATCCCAAATAATTTTGTGTTTGTTCACCTTAACTCTAGTCTCAATCAAACAAACTAAATCAATAATCAAAAGTCGAATTCTATCTATAACAGCTTTTTGTTTTTGGGGATCATTGATCCCTCGGGTATTCCAGAAAAAATAACTTCATATTAAGAGGGAGAATTCGAATTACTCTATTACCTCCACCACCCCCTTTACGCAGCTTCTTTCCTTTCTTACCACTCCTCTTGTTTTGCTTCATCTGTTTCATCAAAGCAGCCACTCCAAGAGATGCCTCTCTAATCAGTTTCGGTTCAGCAGCAAGTAAAATAACCCCCCCTAATCCTTCAGTAATGCCACTAGCACTCGTTTCCTTAGCAGTCGCAATATTTACCTCAACATCTTTCTCTACAGCAACATTCGCTTCAGCAGTTATCTCTTCCTCCGCTGGCTCTGCAACAACTATCTCTGTTGCAACAACTGGTTCTGAAAGTTCGTTTCTCTCGGCAGGGACATCACTAACAACATCTTCTTTGGATATCTCCTTTGCAGCATCAGATTGTTCATATTTTTCCCCAGAAGTAGATGCAATCATTCCTTCAGCAATTGGTTCAGAGGGATCAATCTTACCCTTGCCATTGGTAGTGTCACTTTTGGCCTCCCCTCTTTTAGGGACCCAAACTTTATGCCCTTGCGTCAGCTTCTTCTTATGATTTTTCATTGTGACCAAAAACACAGCAGCGTAAGCATCGAGGAGGAAGCCATGGAACTTCAACCTCAACCGAAGCCAGAGAACCGTCCCTCGACTGTACTTGGACATACTTAGGATCATTGAAATCTGCTGCCAATTCAACACAGACTTTCGCATAAGCAAGTCTCTGTCGCCCAGCTGTAATGCTGTCCATATACAATGGGGTTCCAATGGCACTGGCAATATAGCTCAACCCAACATTGATAAAAAGTTCTAGTGGGATTCGGTGCAGATGAATCCATACTGGAAGACGATCCATATTAAACTCCAACGATCGCAGATTTGGCTCCCATTTTCTCAAGATGATCGGCATATTTTTTATATGCCAAGGACCATTTGCTAGTATCCAATCCCTAGATTCAGAATTAGGTAATTGAAACAGGAATAGATTTTCACCAGCAAAATTGACTTCAACATCCCCAAATTTGCCCTATAGCAGATTAACTAATCTCTTCAACAAGTTAAAGTTTGGAGGCTTACCCAAAAGCTGAGCCACCAACGAATTCTTCCAAATACGGATTCCAGCTTTAAAAACTTCAGTCGGAGGCCGAATCGTAACATCACCATTTTCAGTATGCGGAGGGAAAAATTGAAGGGATTGATCGACGTTCGCAGCAAACAGACTCCTCCAGTTCACCCGGTTGGAACAGTCGTGTGTCATTCTCCAAAAGGAAGTAGAAACTCTAAAACGACCAGAAAATCAAGCAGGAAATCGGGAGGGGAAGGAAGAAAAAACTCAGGAACCGAAAGACCCGCTAACGTGCGCCGAGAGCTTTTCTAAACGTGCGCGTTTTTTCAGATATTTTTTTCTTTATAGGTAAAGTATAACTAAAATTTAGTAAATTATTCAATTTATTCAATGTTATTATTCAATTTTTAGTTTTGTTTTAAATTGGTCACTAATCCGTTAACAACCGTTAAAAGAGTGATGTGACAGTTAAAATATTTTATATAATAACACATTTAGTCTTTTATGTTTGCACATTAAAATAATTTTGTCTTAATTAAAAATAATAATAAATTTAACCCTCATAATTTACAAATTATTTTAATTTCACCTTATTTTAATTAAAAATAATTTAACCCTAAAACAAAAACCTTAAACTCAAATTCATATACCAATATGAAAATATTATTCTTTCAGATTTAAATTTAGGGTGAATAATTTCACCATATTTCATGTTTTAAGTTTTCTTTGCTCATTTCATGTTTAGTTTATGTTTATGTTAAAACTGATCTTGATTTGGGTCTTCTTGCTTTTTGTTTCGTAGAGAAAATCTGTTATTCGCATCTCAACTGGAAGCCAACCCTACCCTAACCATGTTTAACTTGTCTACTAATCTTCAATGTCGATTTAGGTCTGGCAAAACACAGATGGCACGTACCCTATGCGTTTCTACACAGGTTTTTCATCTCTCTTCTGAGATTTTTTTTTTATTCTTAGAAAATGAGGTTAAAATCTTCCTACGTAATCTCTTCTCAATGCAATCGCAAGGGTTTTGATTTTAAAGTTTATAGTTTAGGGTTCAGTGTTTAGGGTTAAATTATTTTTAATTAAAATAGGACGAAATTGAAATAATGTGTAAATAATGAGGGTTAATTTTTTTTGAATTAAAACAAAATTGTTTTAATGTGCAAACATAGAGGACTAAATGTGTTATTACAAAATATTTTAACTGTCACGTCACCCTTTTAACGATTGTTAACGGACCAGTGACCAATTTGGAGTAAAACTAAAAGTTTAAAAGTAATACTGAATCAATTGAATAATTTGCCAAAATTTAGTTATCATTTGTGTATTTTTCCCATAAAAAATATCTGAAAATATTATAAAAATTATTTTCTTAAATTTTATTCTAAAAATGGATAATAACACTTTCGGTCTCCATAATTTTAAAAATAATTAAAATAATTAATGATATATAGCGATACACATAATTAATGATACATAATTGTACATGGTATTTATTGTGGACGGATGTTGGTGCTTGTATTTTGCTTGGTTTTTTTTTTATAAATGTCAGTTTAACATTGCTAAAAAAACTAATTTAAAAAAAATTATATCTTAAATAAAGACGAAATACTAAATTGGTTCGGACAAGAAAAGAAACAAAGTGACAAAGGTGAATGAAGATCTCGAGAAGATTACGTGAGGGGTCAGGCCAGGCCAGGCCAGGCCAGGGTCCAATTGACTTCATGATTTTGAACGTACGATGATGCTATTAAGACATCAACAAAAGTGAAAAATAGAAAGTAGAGATGCTCAGTCGACAATCCCCTTTGTGGGGTCCGGACCCGAGCAGAAAAGAGGCCCTGTCGAGCCTTTATAATTAGTGAACAAGTGGAAGCTTCGTTGCCCGACAGTATGACCATACCGAGGGATAGGCTTTGTCTTATTTTAATTTCATCAATTTAATTTTTATAGTCTTTAACAATGAGTAATGTTTCTACTCCTTATCAATTTAGTTGGTCCGTAATTTTAAAATCTCATGTTTGAGTTTTATTATTTGTGATTTTTTATATTTATTTTGATTTAAGTCCAAACATGGGTTTAGTTTAGGATTTATGTTTTTAGGGTTTAGGGTGTAGAATTTAAAGTTGTAGTTTATGATTTAAGGTTAGAGAATTAGAAGTTAGATTTTATAGTTTAAATGAGAAGGATTGTGTAATATTTTTACACATATTATGTATTAAAATATACACTTAAACTAATCCTGGTTATTAATTCATTTATTTATATATAATCAAATTGTATTAATTGTAATTATAATTTTAATGATATTTTCTTTAAAAAAGATGGTCATCTTCTTGACCATACATATTATATATATTCAAAAACTTAACTCTTGAATGAAGGAAATTGGGTTGAGAGGGTCGTTCTCATAATAAGTTTATACAGTATTCGATTAAGTTAGTCGACCAATAAATTAAACATCGATTGTTATAAAAAAAATTAACCCTAACTTAAATGACTTACCCAAAACACTAAATTTTAGCAAGATTAGTTGTTGTTGTTGATATTAAATTATTACATTTTATTGTATGTCAGTTTTATAATTTATGTTTAGATTCATATTTAATATTTAAAATTTTCTGTAAACCTACGTTTTTATTTTAAAAAGTTTAATTTAATATTTTTATTATCGTTCCAATGTATAATATATGTTTTTTCATCATTTAATAATATTTACGTATACTTTATAAATATAAATGTTTAAATTCGATTTTTTAAAGAAAAATCACTATTTTTTTTTAAAGTTTGATGTGTCTTATTATCGTACTTCATTTAATACTGGCTGTAAAAATCATTTATTTTAGTTAATTATTATATTTAATTCAACTAGTTGATATGACACAAAACAACCATTCCCACGTGAAAATCTACCTGATGGGAGAATTCATCGGAAACAAAGTCATTAGAGAATAGAGCCGACGACCGGAGACTGAAACCCACAGCTTAGCATCTCGTCGGAGAAAGTCAGACGCTGATCAGATGAAGGTGACGAACCAAAACCATTACCGTAACTAAGCTCATCCACATCACAGAAATCGAAACTCAAAAGATCCGATAAACAGAACTCTCCCACGTTGAAGTCAAGCGTAAAATCCAACGACACAGGATCGGTCCCTTCGGTGTCGGATTCCGACATGACCGGCGGCAACAACCCATTAATCTTTGAAGAAGCCGGAGGATTTGCCTCTCAGTCCATGTCAAAAAGGTCGGGGTTTATGAAAACCTTTCGATCTTCTTAGTTTCTTTCCCACAAATCCCCCACGTGGGTTGGGATCCCACTTGCACTCGAATACTTGTCCCTTTCACTACTACACCTACTAAAATATTTACCATGACCTTAAAATATTTACAAATCTGAATAAATTAATAAGTATAGAATATAATAATAATTTATAATGTAGTCTTTAAAATTAAAAATTTTAAGTTTAAATTTTAGAAACAACAATGTTTAGCGAGAGGGACATTCTCTTACTAAACAATGAACCCTCTCACTAAACAATGAAGTGACAATAATCGATCTCAAACATAAATAGTAAATCATATTTTAGTCTTTAAAATGACATTCAAAATATTCCTTCTGCAATGCTAAACAATCCCACAAAATAATCAAACATCAAACTCTATTTTAGTATTATAATAATAAAAACCATAATACTAAATATATCCATCTACCAAAGAAAAAAAAACATTGAAACAATATTAGTACAAAACTAGTTTTTTTATAAATACATATTGGGATTGTGGGACCCTTTCTCGAGAAAAGACAAAAATATTATCTTTAATTTTTTCTCTAAAATATGATAGAACCTTAATTATTTCTCAAAATATTGTATTTTTTACAGTGAATTTGAAGATGACACCAGCTGATTCTAATTTTGAACAGTAACTTGAATAATTTGAATAAAAAAATCAAAGATGACATTAAAAAGTGTCAATTTTAGTGTAAAATACTGTTTAAAGTGAGTTTTTTTTTACTCTGACTTTAATATTTTTAATCAAAAAATTTTACTTTTTAAAATTGGTACCAAAAGGTACCGACTTTACTTTTGTTGTAAAAAATACCACATTTCTGAAAAATAAAAAGTAAGAACCATATTTTTAGAAAAAAAATTAGTTACCATATTTCTGAAAATTTGCCGACCCTTGCTCGAATCACTCATCATCCCCCCCCCATCTGAACATAACACACACACGCAAACCAATCTTATCCCCCACTCAATCGGGCGAGTCTAATATACGATAAGTATAAGATACGGTTAAACGATAACAAATTTTGATATTTATTCAAAATTTTAAAATATTAAACTTATTGATAACATTTTAGGTTTTAGGTTAGTTTTTTGTGTTTTTTGACAAGTGTCGATACTTGTTCAAAAAGTATCGATACTTACAAAATAAGTATCGATACTTATCTAAAAAACACGAAAATTTGCCATGAGTTAACAATGATAATTCCTCGCACATCACTTAACTTTCCATATTTATTGGACAATATTTTTTGCAATCTTTTCATATCTCACATTATTAAGATCTTTTGTGATCTACTAAAATACATTAATAATAATAATATAACTAAAAATAAAAAACAAAATAAAACAAAATAGGCCGAATAAAAACACGTGATTATAGAACAACATACTTTTTTTTCATTGAAATCATTTGTTTAGTTCATTACGATTATATTATTAAATATATCTTTAATAAAAACGAAATACTAGATTGGTTTAGGACAAGAAAAGAAACAAAGTGATACGGGTGAATGAAGATTTGGAGAAATCACGTAAGGGGCCAGGCCAGGGTCCAATTGACTTTCATGATCGATCGTACAATTATGCTATTAAGACATCAACAAACGTGGAAAGTAGATATGTCCTACTTCCTAATGCAACCAAAATCAGACCATTACCCACTGGCATACGAACAAAAAATTCTGAACCCACTAAATAAGACTCTTTCTACGCCTCATATTAAAAATATTAAAAATTTAAATTTTAACCTTAAATTTTATATCATAAATTTTAAATCATGCACCCTAAAAATATACCATACTTTTAATTCCCTAAACTCTAATCATAAAACCAAACATTAAATTTTAATTTTACTTTTTTAAGGTGGAGTGCCAAAAAAAAGCATAGTTAAGGGGCAAACGACTTCTATCATTGGCATATGGACAAAGGAAACGATGCAAAACCGGGAAGAGATCCAATTACATATATTTATTTATAAATGAATGAACGATTTTAAATGAAAAAAATAGAAAATAATGTTTTAGAAAATTTAAAGATTCAACTTTTGTAGGAGATTCACTAATTGTCTAAGTGACTATGGATGCTCATGTTATTTCATCTTGTATGAGTTTAAATTTTAACATTCATCTTGAAAATGTAATTAATAACCCATCTATTTAATAAAAAAATTGAACTTTTTGCATATTTGAGTAAAAAACTAAAAAGGATATTTTTGATCTTTCAATAATTTCAAATCAATAATTTTGTCGCTTTCTAATTTTATCAATTTAATTTTTTGTATTTCTTATTTTAATCTCATAATATATAGATTATTTGTTTAAATTAAGATTGTATTAATTGTAATTACAATTAAAATGGTATCTTATTTAAAAATATATGGTCATCTTTAAAGGTGACAAACGTGTCGTTCGAATCGGGTCATTTTGGTTCGAGTCGTTCGATTTTGACTACATTCGATTTCGGTTCAGTTTGGGTCATATCTGGTCTGGTTCGGTTTTTATCCGGGTAGGGTATCGGGTCGGATCGGTTCGATTGATAACGGGTTGGGTATTTTGGGGTCGCTTGATTTCAGGTTGGGTCAAGATCATTTCAATAGGAGATCGATATATTTCAGTCGTATTTTCAAGGCATGATAAGCTTTTTTACACCCATATATGACTTTATAAAGCCAATATATTTGACTTTTTGGTGAGTTGTGGACGGTTCAAATCAAATCTTTCATTACTTCCTTTAGTATCTTTTCTTTATTTCGGTTTGCCTTCGTTTCGGATGAAATCGGTTCGGATCCATTCGGTTCGCTTAAAAATTGGTTTAGGTTCGTTCGGTTCGGTTGAAAATCGGATCGGGTCCATATCGGTTCAACTCAAAAGTCAGATCGATTTTAATTCGATTTATTTCGAGTTTTAAATTACGTTCGGATCATCATGTTCGGGTCGATATCGAACTTTGAATCAAGTAAAATTGGTTCGGGCCTTAGGCCTCAGGGTCAATTTGCCACCTCTAGTCATCTTCTTGATCATACATATTATATATTCATAAACTTAACACTAACTTAATGAATTTACTCAAAGATAAGAAGGCAATATTATATTATATTTATGGTAAGATTGATTGTTGATTTATTATATTTTATTTTAGAGAAATATTTTTATATACATGTATAATTTTTAAATTATATAATTCTTTATGTTTTAGAGTTTAAGAATTTAATTAATATTTAAATTTTAGAATTTAATTTTAAAGTTTATAATTTAAAGTTTAAATTTTAAGATTACATATTTATGTTTTATTTTTAAAGAGTAAAAGAAGTCACTAAAATTTAAGTCGATGTTCTCTTCAAAAGTTTGATGCGTATTATTATCATTTTTAATATACTTGTGATAAAAATAATTTATTTTAGTTAATTATTATATTTAATTCAACAAGTTGATATGACACAAACAACCATTCCCACGTGAAAATCTGATCGGAGAGTTCATCGGAAACAGTCACCAGAGAATTATCCAAGGACGGTCGATTATTTACTTTACATCACATTTCTTTTCAATCTGTATTTTGCGGGCTATTTTCATCCCATTTTCAAGAAATGGAACCGACGACCGGAGATCAAACCCACACTTTAGCATCTCGTCGGAGAAAGCGAGAGGCTGATCAGGTGAAGGTGAGGAACCAAAACCATTACCGTAACTAAGCTCATCCACATCACTGAAATCGAAACTCAAAAGATCCGATAAACAGAACTCTCCCATGTTGAAGTCAAGCGTAAAATCCAACGAAATAGGATCGGTCCCTTCGTTGTCGGATTCCGACATGACTGGCGGCAACAACCCATTAATCTTTGAAGAAGCCGGCGGCTTTGCCTCTCTGTTCACGTCACAAAGGTCAGGGTTTATGAAAACCTTGGAGCACCTCGTTGCCCTTGTCCGTACAACGTTTGTGGAAAAGGCACCATTACCATTACCATTACCACCAGCACCGGTTGCCTGTTTGGATTTGCTGTTCTTTGAAGCTCCGGCAGCCGACTTTCGGCGGCGGTCGTTGACTCTTTTACTTAGGTTTGTGTTCCAGTAATTCTTTATTTCATTGTCTGTTCGGCCCGGAAGCCTCCCAGCTATCAAAGACCATCTGCATTAATCGTATTTAAAATTATAATTATTTTTAGGAGAAAAAACGCGACACAACATCTACAACATCGATCTCATGACCGCATCCGCAACTGTTATAAGATACAATAAAGAACCTGTTTCCCAGGAGTCGGTGGAGTCTGATGATAAGATCTTCCTCGTCAGCCGATATGTTTCCCCTTTTGATATCTGGTCTTAAATAGTTCAACCACCGGAGCCTGCAACTTTTCCCACATCTTTTCAGACCTGAAAAAAAAAAGACCAAACAAAAAACATATATAGATTTTTCTGGGAAAAGAAAACACGAAAATTTTCAGTTTGAGTTTTAACAGATTACCAGCTCTTTTAGGGAGATTTCTCCAACGTCCTTCGCCATGTTTTTTAATGTAATCTGTAAGAATTTTATCTTCAGAAGCAGTCCAAGCTCCTCTATTCAGACCTTCCTTTGAACAACAAGGACTCCTCCCCATTTTCCTCCAACTTTTCTTTAATGATTCTTTCTCGACAATTTCTCCCTTGTTGTAGGAGGATTATTTATAGCAGCCTTGCGCTGGGGTTTATGACGTTAACGTTGGTACTATTTTCTTTTAATTTCACCCTTTGCAAAATTAATGTGAAAAATAAAATAAAATTAAAAAAATGAGTTTTTGTTGTAAATGTGCATAATACATCGTAACTGGCCTTTGATTATCAAGGACCGAACCGAAATTGGGGGCCGGAAAGTAAAACATAAATATTAAAAAGTAGAGGTACGATTATAAACAATTTATTTTTAAAAAATATTATATAATTTAAAGGTAAGAAAATTTTTACTACGAGACAATATCCCCTCCCAAGTGTGTTTCCATCCTGCTGATCATGTAATTTAATTTCCCTTTTTAGTGTAAATATCAAAATTAGCTATAATAGGACCAAACTTTTCGGATCGAGACATTGGCGCGAGCATCAGATAGGGAGGTTGTGCGCAATGTAACGGGCTTGCCAAATGTGGCCCAGCACTCGGAGAATGTCGTGGACCATACCTTTGGGACCAAGGCATTGGCGCAAGAATCAGCCAAAGAAGGTTTGCGCGGTGTAACGGGCTTAACAAGACCGTTAGACTTGGCCCAGCACTTGGAGAAAGGCGTGGACCAAACCTTTGGGACCGAGGCATTGGCGCAAGAATTAGCCAAAGAGGGTTTGCGCGGTGTAACGGGCTTGCCAAGACCATCACACTTGGCCCGGCACTTGGAGAATGCTAGAAAGCCCGCAAGCCCACAGGACTTAGCCAAATCCATGGAGGATTCAGGAGGGTAATTCGGTCAAAGCATCATCTATTTATTTGAAATATAATTCGTAGATAATGTTTGTGATAATTAGAGATTTGATTAGATAAGATCAATCTCGACCCTCGATGTAATTTAAATTGAGCCGTTGGATGTAGGGGAATTCAACTATAAATAGAGGCTCCCTCCTCACTTGTAAATCACTTCACATTACTTCACTTCACTTTGAGTAATACAAGAAGCATTTACTCTAAACTCTTTGAGTGTTCTTTATTGTTCTTGAGTGTTCTTCGTTGTTCGTGTTGCCAATCTCTTTCGGTTGTTCTTTGATTAGTTTCCGCTTAGAACGATCTTTCGTTCGAGGGCTTCAAGAAGTGTTTGATCTTCCAGAGCGAGAATCCTGGCAGAGTTAGGTGTTTGTCGAGAGAGCTTCACCTAAGATCGTGACAAGGGATTTCAGGGTGACTTAGCAGACGTTTCAACCGAGAAAGCGACTAAGGTCCGCACGATTCATCTGGCAAAGGTTTAGCCCCGCGACACAAGTGGTGCCCGTGACAAGATCCATCGAAATCTGGAGGGCTTGTCGGAGTCGTTGTCGAGCATGAGTACTCACAAGGCTGGTTGAAGGCTGACTTAGGCGTAGGAATCGACTGATTTGCGTCGAAGCCGTCTAAGGCCGCACGGATCCGCTAGGGTCAAAATCTAACCCCGTGACAAGTGGTATCAGAGCGAGTCGAGGAAGGGACTTTCGTTCGAGCCAGCTCGCAGTTGCAGTCAAGCGTGGTGGTGACTTGTGTTCAAGCCAGCTTGCAGATGCAGTCAAGTGTGGTGGATTCCAGCTTGTAGTTGCAGTCAAGTGTGGTGGATTCCAGCTTGTACTTGCAGTTAAGCGTGGTGGTGGTTTGCGTTCGAGTTAGTCAGAGTGATCAGGGATCAGACTAGTTCGTGGCAAAGTGGTGATTGAGATGGCACCAAAGAAGAAGACATTGACAATGGACGATGTAAGAAAGACTCTGAATTAATTTGACGAGAGGAGCAACCGTCTTGAAAATAAGGTGCAATCGAATCTTGAATTCATAACGGTCGTAGAGGCTTGGGTCGATAAACTCTTGGACTTCAAGAAGGAGGCCAAGGTGGTGTTTGAACAGCTAGAGTCAGTAAACCTTGAGAAGCTGGGTTCGTTGGATATTGAGATGTTAGAGTCTCTGGAAGAGATCCAGGAGGAGGTTGAATGGGCTCTTAAGGGCTTGAAAGTTAAGATGTCTGAGCGTGGCAATTCCTTAGAGGCTACAGTGGAAACTCTAAGAGATGAGGCCAAAAAGACCCAAAGTGTTGTGGAGTCACATCTTGAAAAGTTAGAGTCCATGGAGGGCAAGTTCAATGACGAGATGCAACGCATCCTCAACGAGTTAAAGGTAGTTCGAGAGAGTTGTGCTTGTGAAGCCAAGATGGGGGATTTGCAAAAAAAATATGATTCTTCCAAGGAGAAAACCGCGAAGGAGATCCAAGAAGTTCTCAACTCGATGTACGATAAGTTGAACCAACAAGATAATTCCCTTCAAGATGCAGTGGAGGCAATGAAGGCAGAATTGGAGTCGTTGGGAAAGAGGGTTCTTAGACTTGAGAAATCCGAAGAGGAGGCCAAGCAGACCCAAGGTGTTTTCGAGTCTCGTCTTGACGAAGTAGAGTCCATAGATGACCGGTTCAAGGATGAGACACGAGAAGTTCTCAACAAGTTGGTGACTGTTCGAGGGAGTAATGCTAGTAAAGTTGAGATTGAAGCTTTGCGGAAAGAAGTTGATGAGCTCAAGAGAGAGCTGCTTAGTTGCAAGACCGCAATGAGTGAATGTGATACACTCAAGACCTTCTTAGAGGGATTTAGACGGGGGCAAAGCTCGCAGTAGAGCAGGGAGATGCCCAGAGACTTTCAGAGGCTTTTGTTGTTGCGAACCTCTTACCGAGCCCGCAGAATGCAAGCAGGCGAGTGTTGAGTCAACCAGGCCCAGTTTGAGAGACGAGAGGAATGGTGAGGCTAAGTTCGTGCCAGAAAAGAAGGGGAGCAAGAAGTTGAAGTGCTACTTCTGTGATGGTCCTCATTTGATAAGGGGATATCCCGAGAAGAACCACCTAGCTGCCATGATGAAGACAGCAGACGAGTCAAAAGGTGAAGTAGCAAGACTTGGGGCAATTGTGTGTGTTAATGCCACCAAGCAAAGTGAGAGTCATGGTTCGACTTACGAGTGCCAAAGTAGTTCAGCTAGTGATAAGACTTGGTGCGATAGCAAGTGAGAAAGCTGTCGAGCCGAGGGTAAAGACGAGGCGATTGGAGTGCTACAGATGCAATGGACCTCATAAGTTGCGGAGATGCCCGTTTCGAGCCAAGTGGCCCGAGGGACAGGACAAGGCCAAGAGTAAAGAGCCTGTGAAACTTGGTTCCGAATTGTCTAGTTCTGCCAAGGTAAGCGTAGACCATGAGCAGAATGGGTTGAAGATGTCCGGGAAGGCTGAAAAAGAACTTGCCGAGAATGTTTGAGTGAAGAACATTACTTTTGAGACCAGTAGAGTGTCGAAGGGGGCTAAGCCGTTGAGGGACATAGCAACCGTTAAGATGCCAGCTATGGGCAAGGTGGAAAAGAAGCGAAGGACTTCGAGGAAGAAGTGTTGACGCAAGATGAAGCAACTAGAGTGCTACCAGTGTAAGGGGCCTTACAAATTGCGAGAGTGCCTGGATCGAGTCAAGCTATCCAAGGAGTTGAGTGAGCCCGAAAAGAGCGAGGCTGCATCGCTTGACCCGATAATGTCGAGTTCTGCCAAGGCCAAGGGGGACCGAAAGCAGGAAGAGGTGAACATGTCTGAGAAGGCTACCGAGAAGCTTACCGAGGATGTTCGGGATAAGAGCATCGCTTTTGAGACTATTAGAGAGTCGAAGGGGGCCAAGCCGTTAAGGGACATAGTAACCGTGGAGACACCACCAATGGGCAAGGTGGGAAAAGAGCGACAAACTTCAGATAGGAAGTGTCGACGCAAGAGAAAGCACCGAACTTCAAGGAAGAAGGATCGATGGAAGAGAGCACCAAACTTCAAGTTAGAAGGGCGGAAGAAACCAGGAGCAACGGACTTCAGGGAAGAAGAGCCGATGCAGAGTAGCGCAACAGACTTTGTGGCGAAAGTGCCGATGCATGCAAAGAACTTCGATGAAGAAGGTTCATTGCAGAGGGGGCCAGACTTTAAGGAGAAAGAAGGGCTGACCTGTTTTAGAGTAAATGTGATCGAGGAGAAGGTACATCTCAAACACATTCCTAGTGTTTTTAGTTTTGATTTGCCGTTGTTGATGAGCGCAGGTCAAGTAAGACCTAGTCTTCAGTGCGAGGGAAAAAAAGATTGGAAGAGACCTTTCAGAGTTTAAAGGGGCAAGCTTGTCGACGAATCTGAGAGTTCAGTCTGTGTTCAATGTTGTGACGACTTTCAAGTCTTTGCCGCAGGACCAAGTGGGTCTGAGTCGAGGTAAATCAGAGTTTGTGGGAGAGTGCTCCTACAAGAGAGATGTATCAAGAGGCGTGTTAGCACGCGATGTTCAACAACAGTTTGAGTCGAGGCGAGCAGTTCATATGGGGGAATTGCATGAAGCCGAGGCATCGATGAGTAATCAAGTTGACCCTGCCCAGGATCGTTCGAGTGCAGCGACGAGGGCGTCGCTAAGTCAAGTGGGGGAGAATGTCACGGACCAAACTTTTCGGATCGAGACATTGGCGCGAGCATCAGATATGGAGGTTGTGCGCAATGTAACGGGCTTGCCAAATGTGGCCCAACACTCGGAGAATGTCGTGGACCATACCTTTGGGACCAAGGCATTGGCTCAAGAATCAGCCAAAGAAGGTTTGCGCGGTGTAACGGGCTTGCCAAGACTGTTAGACTTGGCCCAACACTTGGAGAAAGGCGTGGACCAAACCTTTGGGACCGAGGCATTGGCGCAAGAATTAGTCAAAGAGGGTTTGCGCGGTGTAACGGGCTTGCCAAGACCATCACACTTGGCCCGACACTTGGAGAATGCTAGAAAGCCCGCAAGCCCACATGACTTAGCCAAATCCATGGAGGATTCAGGAGGGTAATTCGGTCAAAGCATCATCTATTTATTTGAAATATAATTTGTAGATAATGTTTGTGATAATTAGACATTTGAATTGAGATTTGATTAGATAAGATCAATCTCGACCGTCAATGTAATTTAAACTGAGCCGTTGGATGTAGGGGAGTTCAACTATAAATAGAGGCTCCCTCCTCACTTGTAAATCACTTCACTACTTCACATTACTTCACTTCACTTTGAGTAATACAAGAAGCATTTACTCTAAACTCTTTGAGTGTTCTTTATTGTTCTTGAGTGTTCTTCGTTGTTCGTGTTGCCAATCTCTTTCGGTTGTTCTTTGATTAGTTTCCGCTTAGAACGATCTTTCGTTCAAGGGCTTCAGGAAGTGTTTGATCTTCCGGAGCGAGAATCCTGGCAGAGTTAGGTGTTTGTCGAGAGAGCTTCACCTAAGGCCGTGACAAGGGATTTCAGGGTGACTTAGCAGACGTTTCAACCGAGAAAGCGACTAAGGTCCGCACGATTCGTCTGGCAAAGGTCTAGCCCCGCGACACAAGTGGTGCCTGTGACAAGATCCATCGAAATCTGGAGGGCTTGTCGGAGCCGTTGTCGAGCAGGAGTACTCACAAGGCTGGTTGAATGCTGACTTAGGCGTAGGAATCGACTGATTTGCGTCGAAGCCGTCTAAGGCCGCACGAATCCGCTAGGGTCAAAATCTAGCCCCGTGACAATAGCTTTCAAACATTTATTATTCACGTTTTAATTTATGAGTCCAATTAAATTGTGTCTAATCTCAATGGATTTAACCCTTGTTCTTTTAATTAAAAATAAATTTAGTTAGTGAGGGTCTTATAATAAACCTAAAAAATACTTGATATGAATTAATCAACCAATAAATTAGATACGGTGCTACACAAAAAAAATAGATTTAGTTAACAATCCCTTGTACTATTTGAAAGATACGAATCTAGAAACACCCGTATCATATTTTTATAAAATAATAATTAATATGTTTTAAACTAAACAATAATATTAGTTTTTATTAAAAATGCAATCATCTTTTGTAAATTAAGCCAAATTGGAGAAATTTATAATGTAGCATGTTTTGTCATTAATAAAAAAAATTATACAGCCAAACAAATTTTAACTAATGAGACCGGTTGATTTTATTGAATAAATAAAAAGTAAAAAAAAGAACTAACAAGTGGTTCCAGTAGAAAACAGATGATATTCATCTAAGAAGATCGGGGTTCAAACCGCTTGTGTGTATTGTCAAAGGGTTAAGAATGTATATGAACATATATTATCTTGTAAATCACCTTAAGACTATTAAAAAAGGTAAAAAATACAATAAAATCATAATTTAACAAATGAAAAGTCTACATAAATTAAAATAGGTTAATCACAACAACATATTATTTCCTTTAAAATCATCAAAGACACGAACTAGTCACTAAATAATTAAAATACAACCATATAAGGAAATAGTTTAAAAAATCTACCAAACAATTCAGAAAAAAATAGAATGCACTAATAAATATCACTGTCGATGGTGAAGAATAACACTATCAATATTGAACATAAAAATAAATATAATAATAACTGTGAATTGATAACTGATTTTATCACAGTTTAAACATGATTTATCTGGGCAATTGTGAGCACCTATTAATATGAGGGTTCAACTTGAGAGTCCAAATCAAGAATAGATCAACAAAATAACTAAATAAACACCAATTAAAGACTATGTCAAACTCAATGTTAAAAAGAGCGGATCTCTAACTTTGCTTTCATATTTGAGTTTTGTACCTTTAAATAATGTTTTATATTCGAATTTTATGTATGAAAAATAATGTTGGTACATATTTACTTTCATTCAAGTACCGTGATTCAACTTTAAATACAATCGAACTTCAATGTCGAGTATAACATATAAATGTTATATAAAAGGTTGAATTAGGGATGGCAACAACCTGATTCGGTGTGTCCTGACCCGACCCGATCGAATTTTTTCTTATAATTTTTAGGGATCGGGGCGCGGCGCGGCGGGTATTAAAAAATATTAAGTCGGGGCGGGTTCGGGTATAAAATGAAAATTCTCTGCCCCGCCTTGCCTCGATATATTTTTTATTATTTTTATTGTATTTATAAAAATACCACTATATATAAACACTTTTAATGTTTTCAAGCTATTTTTTAGCTTTTGTTTATCGTAAATTTTTGTTATATATTGTTCGAATTTTAACATATCTAATTCTGAAGGTTAATGGTTCGAGTATATTTTTTTAAATATGTATTTTTTCATGCGAATAATTTAATTGGTTTTATTTTATTTTTTATATAGTTTTAAAGTGAAATTTATATTTTGTAAATGTAATGGTGGTTCGATCGAATCTAACACTTAGCATCAACAAAATTTAATATATTTTTAAATTATCGGGTCGAGGTCGGGTTTAGAATTTATAAATTGGGGTAGGATAGGGCGGATAAATTAATATTTTAATTCCAAGATGGAGACAAGATTGAATTTATAGAGGTTAATAAATCAGAGTAAGTTCGGAGCGACCATAAACCCGCCCCGTCCCGTTGTCATCCGTTGAATCTAACGTTCTTGATTCATGCATGGGTTGGAAAGTTTGTTGCAAAACCTAATTAAGCAAAAGGCACCCACAGGCTGCTTTAGCCCTAATTGAATTCGCAGGTGACCAATTGGCAAAAGTTTCAGATGTGACAGTGTCCCCACTTATATATTTCAATTTGACACAACACAAATATCAAGAAATATTAAATTGAAATTGAAAAATAAAAGAAAATCATATTGTATCCTGCCACATTCAACTTGAACCGTCCACGTCCCCTTCATTATTGCTGCATTATTATTTTACTGATTATGATATTTTTTCTGCTTTTAGTATATGCATGATGAAATAAATAAAAATACAATTATTTGTTGGTAAAATTTAATAGTTGTAACGTGTTCTCTTATTTTTCTAAAGTTATTTCTTAAAAAAAAAGTCCATAACTTTGTGGCCCCTATATACAATGATTCTCTTGAACGTTAAGATAAATATTATTATAAATTGTTTCTCCGTTTTATTAAAATTGATTTTTTTAACTTTAAATAATAAAAAAATTAACTTTGATTTTTATTATTTTAAATTTATTATTATTATATTTTAAAAAAATATATATTTTAACAAATTCTATTCAAGTAGTTTTTATTTTTTAGTATAATTCATATTCATTTTAAGGTTGATATTTAGAATTTGTGACTCTCGCATACTTTTTAGCTTGAGTCCCGTAACTTTTTATTTTATTCTATTTCAACCCCTACAACGGTTGTCTCATCTTATATGGACTGTGTAAACCCTAATCAAAAACAGGAAGTCATTGCTGTCAAGGCCGATCAAGAAGATCTAATTATCGTCGTCGTAGCTGGCCAAACTCCACGAGTCTTCTCCGGCAATGGTACATTCAGATTTGGGGACCAAAGTGCTGGTTTCATCTGCCTGATTATCTAACAGTCTTGAGATATTGAGTATTGACTGCCTTGTTGCACATAAAAATAGAATTTGTAATTTTTATCGACGATCTAATTTGATTGATTTCACACGCTCTAAATTTTTAATATAAATTTATAAAAATTTGCAATTTAATTATGACAAATGATAATTAATAATCTACTGATATAATATATTTTAATCGCCTTAAGCACATCCCTCTCTACTAAATCCTTGTTTAGCCAAAAAGGGTCTTCTACCATCATCGTATCGATTATAACACAGGGAACATATGCCTCCTAACATGATCATCAATTGTCACAGTCTCCACCAGGGACGAAACTAAATGGATAGTGGAGGGGATCTTGTCCCCCCAAGGCAAGAAATTTTTTAACCTTTTTTTTAAAAAAAAAATTAGATTAATTATAAATTTGTTCTTTACTTTTTAAAATTTACGTTTTGATTTTATTCTCAAATCTTAACTTCGTCTCTGATCTCATTGACAAACATCACGTGCAAGTGCAGAAGATAAGTAAATTTACCAGTGCTATATGAATTTCCGTATGGTTTGATCTTATGTGCAAGTTCTGGAAAACACTTGAAAAATATCTTGTACAGAATTCGAGTGAAGGTTTAGGGTTGGACCAGTAAGCTCATAGAACCTAGAACTTAGATTCTTTTTTAAGAGTGCAATGTGGCTTGCCATTGCACCCAACACTTGTTGGTAGTATGAAATATCGATTTAAAATTAATTAAACTACTGAAAAGGCTCACGCAACAATAATGTAAGTAGGGTGGGCAAAACTCGACTCAACTCAGAAAACTAAATTATTCGACTCGGCGCGTTTAGTTATAAAATGAAAAATCGAATAACTTAAAATTTTTTGCAATTAGTTTATCAGTTTTCAAGTTTGAGTCGAGTCCATCAATTCATTATGATATTTTATGTATATCATATGTGAAAATATAATATATACATATATATATATTATATCATATATGGATATCGAAAGCCATTTAAATTAGAATGAATTTGTATTATAATATTATAAATAATTACAATTAAATCTGTTTAGAAACTCGAAAATTCGACTCAAATTGAAAAAAAAGTTTAGATAAAGCTTAAATCTTAAAATAAGACTTATAAACTCGACTAATTCAAGACGTCATCTGTAGGTGGCGTCATGCTATTTTTTATTATTTTTTCTCTAAAGCTACCATGTACTGAATACTTTACGGTGTAAAAATATTATTTCAAGGAACAATATTCCCTCAATTTCTCCGATGCGCAGCCCTAAATGTATGACGAGAACAAATGACTTATATATATATATATAAACAATGATTGTGCCACTTTCCACGGACTGTTTCCTTCCAATTGGTTTGCTGAAAAGTTGGAGTCTGGAAGCATTACAATTATTGATTCATTCTACTTTTCTTTTGCCTAGAGAAGGGTACACCAGCAAGCGAAGCAGTACCCACCTCTGGTCTAGTCTAGTCTAGTCTATTGCTATTAAATACTAGCCAAGAGAAAACATGCCTCGTCTATAATGCTAGACTTGGCTTTTGCCAAGAGAAAACATGACTCCTTGGGCATTTGCTAATCTGTATAAACTGTATGAACCTGCATTGCGTTCCAACTCCATCAGATTTGGATTAATGGTTGTTTCTACTGGACTTGTAACGTGGAAGTGAAGCTTGCTTTTCATACACAGATTGTATTCAATTATGTAGCGATGTCTTTTTTTCTTCATCGCTAAATAAAACACGAGTTTGGCGGAGGGTGTTTTTGAAATAATTTTGAAAGGTGTTTTTAAGGTGTTTGTAATTTTTTTGTTTTTGGATATAAAATATTTATTCCGTGGGGTTTTTTTTAAAAGAAACCGCATTTAAAAAATGGAGTCGCCACCGGCCACTTAGGTAGGCCGGACACCATAAAACCAGAGATTCAAAAAGACAGGGTTCGGGAGTCGGTTACGGATGGGGAAAGATTAGCACCCCCACACCGCCCAAAATTGGTACTTTAATAACTACCGCTTTATTAATATTGGATTTTCTGGATTAGAGTGACGATTATTTTAAAATTCGGTCATAATTGCGAATATATTTTAAGGGTCCCGTTACCCGAGAATAAACGCCCAACCACTATCACTACGCTTGATACTGGCCCCGTTTACGCTCGGATAAAAGGACTCCGCATTAACGAGTTATAAATCATATGCAATCTTAGTGGCAAAAATATAAAACATGACAGATAATTTAAAGACAGTAGATATTCACATAATAAGATACTAATCTAATAAATGATATACTAGATTAAAACATGCATACATACATATTACTCTAAATGATAAATAAAAACAACTTTAACAAGTTAGAACAACAATGCAGGAATAATTACGTTATATGTAGACGATCAAATATTTAAAAAGACATACATGCTATTAATAAAACATATTTCAACATATATGAACAATATATTATACGTAAAAGAAGACACACTAACACGTAACCTAAAAGCCAAGAAAACATACAATACGTACAAAAATACAATAACATGTTGTTTTTACGAGTCAAATAGAACATAACATGCTTTTTAATACGAATAACTTAGGATAAAAAAACATGACTATCATAAGCTTAACACATATATACCTATAAACATAAAATACGAGTCATATGTGAGGACATAAAATAAAATAATAGGATATCAATATATACGATTATAATACGAACATGAATATTTACAAAGAATATAGAGGACTTAAATGAAAGAAAAACAAAAGTCAGTAAGCGTAAATTAAAGAACAATAATATGTAATTTAGGGACGAAATTGCGAAACAAACAAAACCTAAAGGACCAGAATTGTAATTAGACCAAGGGGCAGACCCAAAATGAAAAATTCAAAAACGTGGGATGGTTAAGGGTGTAATTTTACCATTCAGAAACTGATTCGGTGTAATTTAGGGACTAGATTGTAACCTTTTGAAATATCAGGGGGACTGGGATTGTGATTATACCATGCGGCAAGACAAAAATGAAAATATTGAAAACGCGGTGGGATTAAGTGTGTAATTTACCCATTTAGCAAAATAAAAACACCTATATAAACCCTCTTTTTAGGCCGAAACCAAATTTTTGGCCATTCGTTCATTTTTCTGATTTTGGTAAGAACCACGTTCTTCATTTTCTCTCCCTTGTTCTTCTGAAACCCAGAATCCGGCGGCCGGCCGCCGTATTCTCCGACGCCGGCCGCCGCTAACCGACGCCGGCGAGCCTCCAAAAGACACCAAAATAACCACTATTTCATCCTCAACATGAATCCGTGGTTGGATTCAGAGGATATACCTCTATTAGCCCTAGATCTAGGAAATACGAACAAAAAAATATTTTCTTTAGACCAAAACAAAACTACAAAGGGTCTTCTCCTCCCTTTAGTTCACCAGATCTGGCTTGTAGAAGCCGAAAGGCTTATCACTGAGGAAGGGAAGACCCACAAACGACGCCGGTAAGACTACTCTCTTTTATTTATGTTTTTTTTCGTATATGCATGTAAAGAAAACAAGTAAGAAAAAGAGACAAAAAATTTACCACTGGACTGTCTTTTGATTCACTTGACTGGTTACAATTTTTGGTGTTTTACAAGATCTCCGTTCTCTTCTTTTTTGTTACTACCCTCCCCGTTACAAAAGTTCCCGTTTCATATATATTATTGCCTCTGTTTTTGTTGCAAGTTACATCTTCCTTTTTTCAGATCTGAACTGAACTGACAATTTTGCTTGTTGTCTTGGGCATGTTCTGAACACGGGGGAACTGAATATCGGCGCGGTGGCGATATGGACATTCTGCCAGCGGCCAGACGTGTTCTCGGCCGTTAGATCAGATCTGATCTAATGGTCGAGATGGCTTGAAGAACGATCGGCCTGGATGAAGCCTCGATTTGATGAGACGGCTTCAGATTTCGCCACGTGGAGCTCCGCAGTCGAGGAGTCAGAACGCGTGGATCTTACGCGCGCGTGGGATGTTAAAGCGACCGCGCGTGGACCACACGCGCGCGTGGCACTCAAACGGTCCATACGTGTGGAACACGCGCCTGGCAGATATTTTTGACTTCCTGGTTGCATCGTGGCCGTTGGATCAGATCTTGATCCAACGGGCCACAGTTACCTGCACATTGTAATTAGATAAGATTTAGATTTGGGCCAACCGGGCCTTGTAATTGGATTTGTAATTGGACTTGGACTTCATTTTTATTTGGGTTCAATATATTTAATTTTTTTATTTCATTTTATCAGCCCAATTATGTTAATAATAATATAATTATAACTATAATAGCAATACACATACATACGCAAACGTATACTTATATTATACAGACATTAATTAATATAACATACTAGCATACGTACATATAATCCTACCCATAATTAACATAACTTCTATATTACGCTCATACTCTAGATACATACGCGACACACATTCATCATTAATACGTATACATACATAGCTTATAATGTACATGCACACGCCACACCTTATATATATATTAGTAACATTCATGCATATAATATAATAAATATGCATGCAATACTAATATGTATTTACAAGTGAAAATGAGTGATTACACATTCTGCTTTTCTTTTTATTCCCACACTTTTTAGCTTCAGCTCCCTAACCTTTTATTTTAGGCTTAACTACAAAATAAGTATCTAAATTATTTTTTTTACAATAGGTGTCTAAAATATTTTTAGCTAAAATAGACGTTTAAATTTTCATTTTTTGCTAAAATATGTGCCTAAATTTTTATTTTTGGCTGAAAAAGATGTCTTATTTGACTTTAAAATAAGTCAAAAAAAATAAAAATTTAAGCACATATTTAAACAAAAAAATACGTTAGACACCTAATACAAAAGAAATATAGTTTAAACATTTATTTTACAGTTTAGCCTTTATTCTAAATACTTAAATTTTTACACATGAATATAAAAAATGATCACGCCTCTAATTTTTCCTCCCAATTTTATTTTATACTAAACACACCCAAAGTTTGTTTCCTTTTATTTGTACAGTTGAGATACTTTCGATGAATAAAATATTATTTATCTAAAAAAATATTTCTTTTCCATTTTTTTCTTCCCTCCCTTATTATTTTCACTTTTCCACCCAACCAAGTAAAGCCATAGGCTTTCATCTTATGTGTAATGGTTATGAAAATAATGCAAGGGACATGGATGGATCGAGAGGTTTTATAGTCCGATCGTACCTCCTGAAAATTTCAAATTTTTATATAGTTTAAATATTTTTCTTGTATTTTCTATTAATGATCTAAGTTGACTGATTTTACACTGCTCAATTTTTTTTTAATTTCATACACTCTAAATTTCTAATATAAATTTATAAAAATTTGCAATTTAATTATGAAAAATGATAATCCACTTATATAGTATATTTAAATTGTCTTAATCGAACAAGCACATTTGGCTGGTTGGCCAAACTACTCATCTTTGTTCTCTCATATTCTCTTAGGTCATAGGTTTTATACCTACTAGGAATATTTCTTCCTTCCTCTCCCCTTATGTAGGATTAGAATTTGTCAAAAAAATTGCCATAACCATCATAAGCGAATCATTCGATTTGAGGAAAACCACTATGCCCCACTACTAAATCCTTGTTTAGCCAAGAAGGATCGAACATAAGCCTCATAACATGATCATCAGTTGTCACGGTCCACTGACAAACATCATGTGCTAGTGGAGAAGATAGGTAAATTGTGATGTGTTTTTATTTAAAAGATTTGAATTCAAATAGTTTAATCTTTAAATGTTCGTAAATTTATTTAAATTTAAATCTAGATACGAATACTATGTTACACTTGAATAGAACGATAAAAAAAACTCTCCTATATACTCGAAAATGAATTCTTACAATAGAGCAGGCCGATGAATGTATTGTCTTTTGTGGTGAGACTAAGCCCAGAATATAATTCTTTTTGTTGGGGACTTAGCCCTAATAGAAACCTATTTGTGTTACATGTGGACATGGCCCAACTGCAATTTTATGCATATATATTTTGCACATGCGAGCCCAATTTCATCGCCTAATTATTATTCAATTTTTATTAGTAATTGAATTTAATTTTCAGACTATATTTTAGTTAAGTAATTTGTATAAGTAAAACCCAACAAGTGTCCCACAGAAAAAAGCGGATGATGTTTATTTTAGGAGACACGAGTTCAAATCGTTCTGTCTACAAGGTGTATGCGCCTTGTCAAATGGTTAAAAATATACATGAACAGATACTACCTTTAGACTATTAAAAAAAAGTAATCACATCTTAATAAAATTCTTAACATACAATTTGATAAAATGTTTTTACTACCTATAAATCGTATGATATCTAATGCTTAAGCATATCCGAGCTCACATTCTCTAATATATTATACTAACGACGTGACAACCGAACTAAACTCAATCGACAATCGGTAAGGTTTCTTAGATTTAAGGATACACATGCACATTATTATTTAATTTTGTCTCTTTCTATATATATACTTTCCACTACATACTGTTTAGAGCTTTTATGTGGGGCTGCAAATATATAGACGATCTGCACGCTGTATGCTGCTGCTGATATAGTATCTATCAATTTGACAACAACAATGCTCCCAAATCCTTTATAAATTCGGTTTAGCAGATGTTCAAGGTAAATATTATCATGGTAAATAAACATTCATAAAAAGTTCGGGTTAAAAATGTGCGGTAAAAAAAATAGGGTTTAACAAATTACTATAATTATTTGTCATGCTGTAAAAATGTACCTTATGAACTGAAATGTAAAAGAAAGTATATGATTTTCTTAGTTTTCTAGTTTGATTTATCATATCATGATTTTTTTTAGGGTAAATTCCCTACTTACTATTCAACCGATGCTTGTGTTTCTATTTTAGTACCTCAACTATTTTTTTTGACAAAATGATGTCTAACGTTACGTTTTTGTTCTGTTTTGGTACCCGACCGTCTAAAATTAATGGAGATGATGACATGGCCTGGTATAATCACAATTTTAGTCCAAAACACTTGCATATTTTATCAATTTAGTCCAAATCCATCCAATTTAAACATCATCCTAACTTTTTTCGGTAAAATTGTAAATTACCCATTTTATTTTCCTTTCCAACAAAAATGTTCAACTTTTTGGGGTTTGGGGTTAGGTTTAGGTGTTGGGGTTTGTGGTTTAGGGGTTATAGTCATCCTCCCTGCTGTGGTTTTGGGGAAAAAGAAAGGAAAAAAGGAATTTGCAGTTTTAATCCAAATATTTTAGATGATGATTAAATTGATAGGGTAAGGACCAAATTGATAGAAATATACAAAATTTTGGGACTAAAACTGATATTATCCCAATTAAAAATGAGTCACATCATCATCTTCGTTAATTTTTAACGGTTGAGGTACCAAAACAGAATAAAAAGTAACATTGGGTATTATTTTGCAAAAAAAAAAGTTAAGAGTGCCATGACAGGAATATGAGCATAGATGGGGTACTAAATAAGTAATTTACCCCTTTTTTAATTTGAGTCAAGATATTCATCGTCGATAACAGTGACTAATCATCTCGCGCGGATACTCTCACTAAATATAAACGACTAGCTATAAAATGTACTAATTCTCATAAGAATCGAACCCCTGATCTCATGATTAATAGATGAGATGAACAACCACCACATTACATCTCAAGATTATCCGTGTCATGATTTTAACGGTAGCTGTGAAATATATATTGTTATCGTCTAATTCACTCATAAATCTATAAAATATCAAGTATAATTTTAATAAATCAAAGTATAGATTCTAATGAAAAAATAACATTTTTGTCTTTTAGATTTGGTCATGTGGATGAAATTGATGGACCACAATATGTGTACATCCTTGTTGCCTCCTCTTTATTAGTAGTAAACAGTTTGTCAAGAATAAAATGTGGTCGTGGTCCTGACCTTATCCTGCTCCATTCAATTATAGTTTTTTCATAGTATCTTAATTCCAAAAAAAATTTATATTCCATATATAACAAATCATACATGGACATCTCTCATCTCATTATTTTTTTTAAAATATTTCAATTTATATTATTAAAATTGAATTAATTCAATCGATTTAAATAATGACACATAAGAGAAGATGTAAATAAAAAATTAAAAACGAAATAAAAAAATCGGAGTTCAACATGTTAAAATGAAAATCAATTATCTGATCAATTCGATCATCGATTCGAATCGAGCAAGAATTGAAGTGGCGTCACATCTGAGAAGAAGTTGATGAAGGTTGGGTACCTGGGGGCTCATCGTCGTCTCCCACTTGCACTTATCTATCCCCTTTCAATCTTCCTAATTTCTTTCCCATAAATCCCCCACGTGGGTTGGGATCCCACTTGCACTCGAATACTTGTCCCTTTCACTACTTCTCCCCTACTAAAATATTTACCATGACCCTAAAAAAACAATAAGTATTATTTAATAATACAAATTTAAATAAATTAATAAGTGTCGAGTATGATGATAAATAACATTGTAGTTTTAGAATTAAAAATTTTATGTTTAAATTTTAAAGACATTAATATACAAAAGAATAATCATAAATCTCAAACATAGATAATAAATCACGATGTACTCTCAAGAGTAATAATGTTAAATTATTATACTCTTAAGTTATTTGTTCTTCATAGCTCATCATCATCCCTCGACACTCATTATTCTAGGAAAGTATTTGTTTTGTAACTAAAGAACCTCCGCTGATAAAAGAGTCTTCATGTCTCGTTTGATAGTAGGATCAGAGCTTGAATGGCTAATCCTTGAATGAATGAATTCCTCCACAATCATAGTCCTGTAAATAGTAAAAAAAAATCTATAAGTTTTACGAATTTGAGTTTTTCCAAGGGAATGTTTAGGTTTTATCCTACCAAAATTTTGATCGCGACATTTCTGTAGATCCTATTGAACCAAACGAGTTCATCGTATCAAAGCAACAATTAAAAAATTATATTATACCATAAAGAAGTACCATGTTACTGATAAAAGTCTTTCATCAACGAATATTAGTCAATTATATGGTTGAACAAGCACAAAACCTATAACTCGAAGATGAAATTGGTCGATGATCGGTAAAACCTACACTCGGTGCTTCGAATGCAACAACAAAACATGAAGGATGGTATCCTCTAAATGTACAACGAAAACGGATTCCATAAGAAAAATTTTACCAACTTTTCTATTTAGTGTCTCACACAGAACAATAAATACATACTCTCTTGAAAAAATTTAACACCATATAAAAAATGAGTGCAATTCTAAGCAACATGAAAAAATGGGTGAAAATGCATTTTTTTTCAAAACAATATTATTATTGTTATTTAAAAGAAAATTATATAATTTTCTGAGAAAAATTGGAGTAGATGCCAAATAAAAGAATAGGTAATTTTAAGCAATTTATGAGATTTCCATTTTGAGATTCTCATTGGGTTGGAAAACTTTGGATAATATGTAGTAATTCACCAATCCCATTATTCCATATCAAACCATTTATTTATAAATTAAAAAAATATGAAAATGACATTCAAAATATTCCTTCTGCAATGCTAAACAATCCCACAAAATAATCAAACATCAAACTCTATTTTAGTATTATAATAATAAAAACCATAATACTAAATATATCCATCCACGAAAGCAAAAAAAAAAATTGAAAGAATATTAGTACAAAACTAGTTTTTTTTTTATAAATATATATTGGGATTGAGGGACCCTTTCCATTGATAGATGGGGGATTTTCCATCAATGTCCAAATGCCACGTGGCTATTCATGAACACCTTGCTCGAATCACTCATCATGCCCTCCGGATCTGACCATAACACACACAAACCAATCTCATCCCCCACTCAATCCCCAAAAGAAAAAAAAGTTGTGTATATATGTCTATGTATATATAGATATACTATATGTCTATGTATATATAGAACTCAAGTATATATTATTCTCTCCCTTCTTTCTCTCTAAAAACTCTCAATAATTCATTGTTTTTTGGGTTCCTGAAATACTGTTTCCTTCTTTGAATCTGTGTCTAATTCCCAGAAAATATCATGCTCCACCAAGGTACGTATGTGAAAGCAATTACTATATGATTATATATATATATATATATATATAATCTTTTACTTGTGTTCATCTTCAGGAAAACAATTCAAAAGAACAAAAACATGTAATCGTATCTCTTTGTCTTTGTAATTTTGCCTCCTGTGTAGTTGAACTAATGAGGGTTTTTCTTTTCTGTAAGCAGATGGCTATAATTTATAATCCTTTGTAAGACATAGATCTTATCAGCTTCTTGTTTCCAACAATTTTCTTATTCCCTGAATTTGATGCAATTCCCCCCCCCCCCTTTTGCTTACATATACATATATAATGCTGTCTTTCTGCAGCATAGTACTCTCCAAGGAGACTAATCTTATCTGTGCTTTTGTGAATATTTTCTGAGTATATTTGAAAAAGAAAAGTTCTCTTTTATGGATACAGATCTGCTTTTTAACATCTCATCCAAGAATAAATAATATAACTATATGCATGGTATGATTATGGTTATTCTAGTAATAAAATAATTACATTATTTAGTTTCTAACTGCTGCTGTCTCATCTGCTGTTCTCATATCTGTTGTGTTTTTCGGATTCATGTCTGATTCTTTTGATTTGATAGAGCTGTGAAAGTAAGGGAACAAAGGAATGGAGGGTGACACATTTAGGCTTGGAAATGGTGGTCAGATGGATGGCAAAGTGGTGCAGACAGTTCAGAAGAGCTTTGTTCAGGTCCAGAATATATTGGACCAGAATAGGCTGCTGATCAATGAGATAAACCAGAACCATGAGTCCAAGATCCCTGACAACCTAGGAAGGAATGTTGGGTTGATTAGGGAGCTGAACAACAACATAAGAAGAGTGGTTGACCTTTATTCTGATCTCTCGAGTTCTGTCTCTAGATCCACTGATATTGCTTCGTCTGAAGGTGACTCCAATGGTGGTGCCAAAGGTGGTAATAAAAGAAACAGGCCTGCATGATTTTGGGTTCCTTTGCATGGAATTGGCATCATAGCTTTTGTTTGAGGTTTGTAGAAAAAAATGGTCAGATTCTGTAACCCAAAACTGTCTTTAGATTATCAAATCTTTACTAAGCGTCCCGGTCCAATAATATTTTTTCTAAGGTTCGAACTCCGGAAGTGCAATAACACTTGTTGGTAACTTTTAGTAATGAAAAAGATAAGGTTTAGAGCTTTTAGTTTATCCCAACTTCTTTCCCTCTTTTTGATAAAAAAAAAACTTCTTTCCCTCTTTGTCAAAAGGGATGATATATGTAATGGGTGTGAAACTGTTTAGCATATATGTATGTGTATGTATATATATATACTCTCTCAGATTCTTGGCCATGAAGGTTCATTATCAACTTTTAGATGGAAAGGAACTGTGTTTTCATTTGCTGGGAAATCACTGTTGGCATTGCCTTTCTCATAAAGGCTTTGTGCAGTGGAGAACTAAAAGTAAACCGATTGCACCCCTACATATTTCTTATTGATAATTTAATTTCTGCCTTTTTAAAATTTTATAATTTTACATCTCTTGCATTTTTAATAATTTGTCTTCCTTATATAAAATCCTACATCCGTACTGAACTGAACTGGTGCATACATTCTCTGGGGAAAATGATCTTGAAAAAAGAAAGATGGTGATAATGATAATAATGAAGGCAAAGCAGCTTTAAATTTAGACCCTTTTTGGTTCCCACTTCCCCCAATCACACAAACACCACAGAAAACAGAATCTCAGATAAGAGATTGATGAGCTTTTGACCTGTTTTTTCGATCTGCTTTAATATCTTTCTCAATCAACCAATGGCAAATTGACAATCTCTTGGATGGTATTGGGTAGAGCAAAAAATTAAAGTATTATTGTATAAAAAATAGTTTAAAATAAAGCATTACAAATAAGTCAAAAAAATTGAAGTTCACCATGCTTATCCCCTTTCTCAACAAAAAAAATTAGGTTATTTTCTTCTCCATGCTTATCCCCTTTCTCAACAAAAAATTAGGTTATTTTCCTTTATGTTTAATGACCCTTTTGGCCCTTAAAGTATACATAAAATATTAAAATACCACTTAAAATATTTTTTGAGACGTGACTAAAAATCGTGACCTCTGTTAGTTTTTATTTTATAGCGTTCGTTTAAAAAAATTAGGCCAATTAGATTGCGCCATGTGGCTTTTTTTTGGCCAAAAACAAATTAACTGACTTTAATAAAAATAGATAAATGACATGTTGAGTCTCTCAACTTTTATATTTATTCAATCTAGCCATCTTCTTCCTCCCTCGTTTCAACCATAGCTCCCTCGAACAAACCCTGCAAAACGTGTGTCCACATGGGATGAACGCTGCACCTGGAGAATTCGAATCCAAGTAATTTCAATGCGACTGCGCTGCACTTGGAGAATTGGAATCCACCCTTTTCAAGATACTAACAGCTTACAAATGCTTGAAGAGAAGAGAGAGATGTTTTGCCTTCTTTCTTTCTTAGTCCGTAATACTAAACCTGTTGGTCACCAGGTTGCTCACACAAATTTAAGATTACATTGTTTTTTATTATCAAATATTCCTCTAACACCTTTGTTTATGGTTGCAGGATCTTGTTGGGTTAGTCATATCAATACTACTTTTAGGAGATTTTAGCTTAGTGTTGCTTACATCCCTCCATTTGTATTCAATATCATTGGTGGATGTCTTTCTGGTTTTGTCTATCGTACCTCTTGGCATTCTTGTCCCATTTCCTGTTGGCATAAATGCTTTATTCAGTCACGGACCAAGGCGTCTTTATGGAACACAACATCCTTGGTTAGTGTTGTAAGTTCCTGTAACTTTTCATGTATTTGGATTGATAAAGCTTGCTGCTGGTTTTCCTACAATATCTATAGAGGAAGATACAGTATATATATTCCACTTCTCCAGTTTGAAAAATCCTTAACTAGTAAACATTAATATTTCAGAAGTAACTATATTACAAAAGGATTGATAAATAGCATTCATACCCCCAATGCCCCTCCCCCTGCTTTGCTTACTCCTGTCAATCAAATATTTGATGGCAGTTTTCCCCCTCCCAACTTCTTATCTTCTTGTTACTCTAAAAAATACCATCTCATCTTTCACCAGGTTGCTGCATTTCTTTGTGGGTATGTTAACTATAACAGTGAGTCATAGGATCGCGACCCTCCAGCCATGGAATATTAACATGTAAGTCGATCTTTCAGTGAATGCAAAGGAAATTTTAACTGTGATACCATTCTTACTTTAAATATGGGTGTGGCTTTTGGATGCAGGGATGACAACGAGGGGTAGATCTTCCCTGCTGGGTTGGTTTTGTGTAAACTTGTCCAATCACAGCTTATAAACTGGCATGTCGCGAATCTGGAGATTCAAGATCGCTCATTGTATAGTGATGATTTTGAGCTTTTTTGGCGGTCGTGACCCACCATACCAACCAAACATATACCTGTTCGAGGGAGCTATGGTTGAAACGAGGGAGGAAGAAGATGGCTAGATTGAATAAATATAAAAGTTCAGAGACTCAACATGTCATTTACCTATTTTTATTAAAGTCAGTCAATTTTTTTTGTCAAAAAAAACTACATGGCGCGATCTAATTGACACGAATTTTTTAAAATGAACCTTATAAAATAAGTACTAACGGAGGTCACGATTTTTAGTTCAGAAAACAAAACATCTCAAAAAATATTTTAGAAGACAATTCAATATTTTATATATATTTTAGGAACCAAACGGGCCATTAAGCATTTCCTTTAACTATAATATATTTCCCCCATATGTTATTCTCTCTATGTAATAAATGTGTTTTATGACTTCTTTATGATAGATTCCTTTCATAGCTAACAGTTGTCTTTTGTTGATGGAGACGTATTATATATATATATATATATCTAGTTATATTATGCAAAATTTAACTTGTTTTATACTAATACATGATCATTGGATGAGTGAAATAGATGGATGAGATTAGAAGTAGGATATGTGAAAATTATCATGTGGATAAAAAAGTAAGAAGTTAATCTCATTCATTAATTTCACCCATCTTATGGCTATAAATTAGTGTAAAACTAGTTGAGTTTTATATAGTGTAAGTGGATACTAACCATATATATATATATATATTCAATACATTGGCAGTGAAAACTGAAAGTTTCTATAAGTGACTTAGTTTTAGGGTTTAGGGACGTAGTTTAGGGTGTAGGGTTTAGGGGTTTAGGTATAGAGATTTAGAATTTAGGGATAGTTTTTATAATTTAGGGTTTAGAGGTTGAGGTTTAATTTTTAGGATAATATAGTTAGGATTTAGGTTTTAACTTATAAACCTTGAATTATAACCCTAAATCCTAAATTTTAACCACTATCAATAAATTCTAAACCCTACACCCTAAACTAAGACCCCAAACTCTATAACTAAGGCGCTTGTGGAAACTTTCAATTTTCACCGCTAGTGTATGAAATAATTGACATACATACATACATATATACATACATACATACATACATACATACATACATACATACATACATATAATGAAAAACTCTTATATATAAGTTTGTATAAATTAAAGTTTATATAAATTTGTTAAATTTAAAGTTAGTTGTTTAGTTTAAAACTTAGGGGTTTTGATTGTAAGATTTAGGGTATATGATTTAGAGTTTAGGATTTAAGGTTATAAATTTAAATTTTAAATTGTATAGTTGAAATATTATGGGATTGTATAATTTTTTTACACAAAATATATAGGTGGGAGAAAGTTAAAATTAAACGGACTACAAGTCTCTCAAACAATAGGAAGTATACTTATATTGGTAATTATTTCATACGCAAACGCTTATAGAAAAAAAGTTTTTATAAGTGTCTTAGTTTTAGGGTTTAAGGGTTTCGTTTAGGGTCTAGTGTATAGGGTTTTAAGTGTATGAGTTTTGAATTTAGGGGTATGGTTAGAATTTAGGTTTTAAGGTTAAAATTTAGGATTTATAGGTTAAAACCTAAATGCTTAACTATATTACCCTAACCTCTAAACTCTAAATTTTAATCATAAACCCTAAATTCTAAACTCACACACTTAAACCCATGGACCATAAACCCTAAATCAGATCCCTAAACCCTAAAAATAAAGCGCTTGTAAAAAAATTTTGTTCCCACTTTCAATGCATGAGATATTTTTCCTACTTATATAATACCCGTTAAATAAAATTATTAAGGAGAATTGAATTCTGATATCTGTCAAAATACCAATGATTACTTAATGAATTAGGGAAAAACTTCAATACACAGTCTGTGTAAACTTTAGTTTATACATACCTTTTAGTTTTAGGGGTTAGGGATTTAGTGTAGGGTTTAGAGTTTAGGGGTTTGGGTTGTAGGGTTTAGAATTTAAGGCTAGTATTTAGAATTTAGGGTTTGGGGTTTAGTTTTTTAGGATTTAGGCTTAATTTTGATTTATAGTAGAAATAAAAAGGCTTGTGTAAAATAATTTTTACACAGCCTGTATATCAAATTTAAACTCAATCAATTAAACCGATTTATATTGTGCTTTAGATCTTTAAAAAGCATACATCCAAGTCACTTAAATATATTATTATTATAAGGTCATGGTTAGGTTCTTTTCCACCCACTTTTTAGGGTTTAAAACAACATCCATAAATGAACTTGCAATAAAATGTAAATTATTATTGCATTAAATTAATCAAAATATTGTGAGGTAAAAGTGTTCATAGTTGACCGTTGTAGTATTTTGGTTAACCACAATAAGATAAATAAATTATTTTTAGACATTATCATCTAATTACACAAAAACAAAATTTATAGATTAATTATTATAATATGTTGGTTAACTATGAATACCCCTATTATGCGAGAAATTATATCATGGGTCATTCCTGTCACGTCATCCATGAAACCAACTAATAAAATGCATCTATTTCATTAATTTTTCTATCTCATCTTATTTTTAAATTTAATTTATAGTAAATATTAGTGAAGATTCATTTAGTAAAAAGATGAGATGAAAAAATTAATGAAATTGATGTATTTTATTGGTTGGTCTCATTAGATGACGTGACGAGAGTAACCCCTAATATAATTTCTCCTATTATGCGGTCTTACACGAAAAATGTCGGCTAACAACCATTGCATTAGAGCTTGTGGGGGGAAAGAAACACATGGCATTATGTGAAAAATCTTGATTAATATATTACATATGAAGATGTACGACAAATGTATGACCACATGTAATATATATAATGAATAAAGAAAAGAAAGAATCTAATCCTTAAGGAGCATTTATGTTTGATAATGACAATTATTTATATATAGGTAAAATGTCTCTTTCAAAGGGTGACATGTAAGTACAATATCAAATAAATGACTTAAATGAAAAATAAGTGTTAAAAGTATAATTTTTTTAATTTTAGATGTTTAAAATATTTTTTTTATAAAAATAGGTACCTAAAATTTCAAAAGTTATAATTTTATGTGCCTGGCCGTTAATAGATGTTAAAAAAATTAACCAATAATGCTTGACACGTGGCATATTTAATTTATTTTTTAAATTTTTTTAAAGAAAAATGCCCCAAAATTTTCTGTTTTTCAAAAAATCCCAAAATTTTGAAAAATTTACGAAATAGTCCCCAAATCCCTAAAATTACTCAAACCCCCAAATCGCCGCCGATCGTCGTCCCTGAGCACACCGATTTGGTCGCCGAACCAAGGCGGTCATTTCCCCCAACACGGCGGCGCAGGAAATGGCGAACATCGTGCAACTGAACGTCGAACACAAAATCGACGTTCGGCTGGCACGTCGTTCGCTGTTTACGGCAACACCGTGTTGGGGAAAATGATCGCCTTGGTCCGATGACCAAACCGGTGTGCTTAGGGGCGGCGATCGGCGGCGATTTTGGGGTTTGGGTTTGGGTAATTTTAGGGATTTGGGGACTATTTCGTAAAAATTATAAAATTTTGGGATTTTTTGTTTTTAATTTTGAAAAAAATAAATTAAATATGTCACATGTCAAGCATTGATTGGTTAAGAAAATTTAACACCCATTAACGGTCAGGCACCTAAAATTATAACTTTTGAAACTTTGGACACCTATTTTTACAAAAAAATACTTTAAGCACCTAAAGTTAACAAATGTATATTTTGAACACCTATTTTTTATTTAAGCCCAAAAAAAATTGTAAAAAGCAAATAAGGTTTGCATATAATCTAAGAGACTGACATTTATGGAATTCTAAATTATTCCATTATTTAGAGATCTTTTTATTATTTATAAAAAATCCTAATCTTTTCTCTCAAGTTATTGTTTCACTTTTTTTTATTTGTATTTAACGGACGGTTTGCACTAATTTTATTGATGGTCATTTTATGATGTTTTTCTTTATCTTTTGATATATTTTTTGTTTTGTTTTGTTCTTGTTGTTTGGATGATCTTTGTTTTTATGTTTTTTCAAGAATAGATTTGACCACGATATGACTAATTAAGATGGTGCTTATTTGTTATCCTCCTGATCTTTCTTGCTTTGGACACTCGAACTGGATTTAGATATACGCATTCACAATCATCGTTTCTTATTCGTGATTGAGTTGTGGTAACGACCATTTTGTCAACGTGTCATATGCATTTTTTATTTTAGTGTTGATGACTTTATCCTTCAATCGTCGATTTTTGGTGTTGTTCGAATCTATCTTTTGTTCGAGTCTTTTGATTGATTTTTTAAACATTTCATTGCATGGTCATTGTATGATCTCAAGTGGCTATTTTTTCTTTTAATTGTTATAAGAAAATGTTGAAATTAAATGTTTAGTTTATGCTTATGGTTATAATCCCTCGTTGTAATTTTGGATATTTTTTCTTTTAATAAAATTAGCCATTTTTATAAAAAAGTTATTATTTATTTATTTATAAAAATTGAGAAGTTAATTTTTGGAGTTTATCAAATTTTGATTATTATATTTTGGGTTATTATTTCATATATTGATGGTGAAAAAATATTACACTAGCATGTCAAATTTCACTCAATAAACTAAAATTTAAATCCCTAAACATAAAACCTAAATCTTACCCCATAACTTCTAAACTCTAAACCCTAAATTATAACATTTAATTCTAAATCATAAATTGGATCAACTTATGAAAAATAAAACTTACACTACTGGTGCATAATATGTTTTCCCTTATATTTTACGAAAACTAAAAGTTTTAAACCAAAAAACAGCCCTCAAACTATGTCTTTTTTCTGCTTTTGGCCCTTAAATTATAATTTGGGCAAAATAGGCCCTTAAATTATCATTTTTGGTCACTTTAAGTCCCTAAACTATTTTTTGGTCAAAATATGCACATAAACTGTCATTTTTCTTCTTTTAGTCCCCAAAACTACCAATTGGTCAAAAAATATTTGTGATGTGTCAACATATTATTAGTCGAAATAATTTTCTTTTGACTTAAATAACTATCGGACTTAAAATGACCAAAAATGATAGTTTAGGGGCTTATTTTGATATATGATATTTTAAAATTTAAAAAGAACATAAATATTTATATTTGTTAGAAAAGCCTATAAAATGATATTTTTGTAACCATGGACTTAAAGTGACCAAAAATGATAGTTTAAGGGCTTATTTTACCCAAATCATAATTTAGGGACTTAAAATGACCAAAAATGATAGTTTAAGGGCCAATTTTGCCCAAATAATAGTTTAAGGGCCAAAAGCAGAAAAAAGCATAGTTTGAGGGTTATTTTTTGGTTTAAGCCAAACTAAAATGTTAATCTTATGATTGAGCTTAACGGTTAAGTCTTACCTTGAATCACAAATTTAAAAATCAATAATTTAATAATTTAACAAGTTATAATTTTGTCACTTAATTAAAATATTTTTACAAACATGTCACTTTACCGTTAAATTTGAAACGGACGGCATGATATAATAACAATATTAGTCCCAAAATTTATACATTCTATTAATTGGGTCCTAATTTGAAATAATTCAATAAATTTAACCATTAATATTTAAAAATTTTATTAGTGAAATGATTGTGTCTATTAGCAGACAACGTTAAGGTCATATGGGTCTGTTCCATTTGTCAATTATCCATTAGTGAAGTAACTTTGTCTATCGAGTTAACATATATATTGGTATCGAGTTGATGGACAATAACATGGAATGCAACGTCAAACTTTTTAATTTATTATTTTTTTAATTAAGACCGAATTAATAAAAATGTATAAGTTTTGAGCACTAAAACTATTATTATACCAACTCATGTTTTAATTTTAACGGCACAATGACCAATTAGTAATAAAATTTTAATTAAAAAATTCAGTTAAAATTTTGAAAGAAAAAGTAATATATTTATTATCAAACTTATAATTAAGTGACATGTGTATTTTACCTTTATAAATAAATGTTATGTCAATAGAGAACACAAGGCTGCAACCCAAATGAAGTTTGGTTAAGTGCTCAAACAAACACAAGGTCCACGGTTCCTAAGATCCTAGCTGTCACGGATGGATGAATCGAGGGTATTAAAAGATCGTATCCTTTGAAAATTTTAAACTCTCTTATAATTTATGTATTTTTTTATATTTTTTTATATTTTTTATCGATTATCTAAATTCGCACTTTTAAAATTTTACAATTTTACACCTAAATATGTAATATAACTCTCTAACAATTTATATCCATAACATAAAACCATGCGTTTGTCGCCTGCTGCACTAATGGTAGCCAAGGAATATGTCGTTTGACACAGAATGTAGCTTTCACCTTTCAACAATCTTACTAAAAATAATCCTAACCTAACTTGGACTTAGGGACGAGCCATGTAAGGTGTAGGAGGGATTATTGCCCCTCTCAAATTTTTTGATATAATTATATTTTTAGTCTCTTTTAATTTAAATATTAATTAAATAAAACTTTTATTTATCTCAATTTTTAAATTTAAAAAATTAATAAATTTTTATCCTTTCTAATATTGAATCTTAGCTCCGTCCTTACTCGGACTGCATGACTAATGAAATGATCATCCCACAAACCTGTCAAGTCAGGACGAGAGAATAAAGAATAAGTCAATCGTGATGCATTACCATGTACGTAGTAAGCGACCCAAAGGTTTAAGTCTAAATGTGTGAAGATGTAGGCCCGTTAATGGGTGAATGGATCTTCTTCGGGAGGATGATCCATTTTTTTCTCTTTCATTTCTTCCTTTTTTGTGTGTTTTTTTGAAGCCCAAAACCCACTAAAAAAGCTAGAGATTTTTAAAAAAGCCATCGATGCCCGTGTAAAGTCAGTTTCATATTGATTTTAAAAAAGAAAAATTTTAAGTAAATTAAAGTTTACACAGATTTTTTAATTTTAAAGGTTAGAGTTTTAGTTTTGTATTTAAAGTTTAGGGGTTTGAGTTATAGGAATTAAAATTTAAGGTTAGTGTTTAGAATTTAAGGTTTAGGGTTTAGTTTTTTAGAGTTTAAGTTTAATTTTGATTTATAGTAGAATAGACAGGCTTGTATAAAACTTTGCACAGCTTGTGTATCAAATTTAAACCCTTTTAAAAAATTGGAAAGAAAAGTATTTTTGAGAAGTGCTTTCCAAATGTATTTATGTATTGTTTGGTTTAAATCAAGAACGATTGGTATTGTTGTCAAAAATATTTTTAAATAAATAAAATATCTATTTTAGACATTATTTTTAAAAATAAAAAAAGAACTGGTTATATAAACGAGAATAAATAAATAATTATACTCAAATATACTTTTGGAAAAACTAAAAGCTACAAATTCTAGCTTTTGAAAAACACTTATTAAATCAAGCTCAAAAATATTTTTAACCGAAAAGTTACATATTCTGCATTGCCTTTTAACACCAAGCACTCTTGAAAAGCAATAGAGAACAGGTTTCAACCCTGCTAGACTCGGTGACCATGGTTAAACGCTTGACAGCAGCTCAAGTCAGCAAGAAACAGAAGGTACCGTCTCCATTCCCACTTCCTCATTTCTTCCATTAGTTTCATCACTTGTCCAACTCCTCGGAGCCTTGCCGTCGAAGGTGCATTTTCATTATGTATTCGTTCTTTTACATATTTAAAGCTTGGTAACGCCATGTTTGTTGTCCATTTCAATCTGCAATCTTTTCTGTGTAATATATTTCATGCAGTAAACTTAGGGTAGGGAACAATTGTTGATGTGAATGACCCCAATAGTTGTTTGAAATTCTCTGGTTTTCCCACAATAACAATTGGGAGGATATATTTTGTCATGATGAATTGATCTCTGCTTTGTAGGTATGTTAGTGCTTCGGTTTGGATTCGAGAACTTGCTATCTTTGCAGCTTCGAATTCAGTTGATAATCAAAAAGGTGTATGTGCGATGTTTTATCGTGGTTCCGGACATAATAGATGCTATTATAGTTTCTATGACTAATTCTTACAATAACGAGTTTGAATGGTGTAACTACCGCTATATAACAGCTGCTATTACAATAGTAAACCACTATTTAAATCACTAGCCAAGGGATGTGAGGTTTTTTCTTTGATAGGGTATAATAGTATTAAGTTACGGCTGCAACGCTATAATCGCAACAAATTTGAAGATTATTATAAATATCACACCATAATGATTTTTAAGATTTCCACAATTTATTACTATGTAGAACTTAAATTTGGCCTCCCAAAAGTATCCTTTTTGATGTTACTCAAATTCTGTTTGTGCAAATGCCTATGATTATTAAAGAAGAATAGATTTTTGAGAATTCAAAAACACACAGAAAAGATGGAAAGTTCATTGCTAGAAACATATCAAACAGACACATAAAGGGAAGAAAAAATCACAGCATCTAAGAAAATCAAAGGCTCAGCTCCGCTTGACAGGGTCGAAGTTGGACACACCGATGACGGCTCCGATAATGGCAACAGCCACAACACCACCAGCCGCGATGCTAAGCAAGAAGTTCTTGAGCGACGGCGTAAAGCCATCGGCTGCTTGAGCCACCTCTGGGATCACCATGGATGTCGTCAGAGCAGCAGCTGTCAATCCAGTCACCACCTTCTCACCGAACGAAGAAGAAGAAGCCTTGACTTGGAGCCTTGCATTGGAACTCTTACCCGCCATTGCCCTCGACGGCTTCACCGGCAGTGGCTTAATCAAAGCCTGGGAACCGAGCATCTTCTTCTGGGTGGAACCGGTTAATGGCAGAGCCATTGAAACAGCTGAAGTAGAAGCCATTGTTGGATTGTTTCTTCTCCGTTCACTCTTTGTCTAAAAGCCAACACCTTTTGATTGAAAATTTTGGTGTGGAAATGAAGATTGGGTGCTAAAGTAAGTGTTTTTGAGAGGTGGGAATTTGAGGATATTGGGTCTATCTCTGCTCCTAAGTGGCAGCTTCTCAAGCTGTGATGAATGGATAAGGTTATCTTATTGGTCCAATCCCCATTGGGAAAGAATTTTCATGATTGGCATAGGCCACTCATTTAAACCACAAAGTCTGATTTTTTTTCTTCCAATATTGATTGTTGTGGTTCTAAGCAATTTGGGTGAACATAAAGCATACATTTTTTTTGTTTTTTTTTTATGTACGTTTTAATACTAAAAAAATTAGAATTTAGGGAATAAGATTTAGTTTTTAAGGCTAGTGTTTATGATTTAAAATTTAAGATTAGAACTTAAAGTTTAGTTTTTTAGTATTGAAGTATGCGAGACACTAAAAAAGAGGATAAGATTTTTGTTCATTTGGGGTAGCCACGTAACTTTTGGTGGAAAGTTAGTTTAACAACTTTCGGATTATAATTTCTTTTGATTTAGTTCACAATTTATTTTCCAAATTTCAAATTCTTTCAATTTTGTCCTCTTAAAAGCCTGAAAAATTTTAACCCTTATATCGGGATGTGACAGATTTGTTAGATAGTTGCATGAATATTACTGGTGATTAATGGAAATAAATATGCAGTGAAATAGTTTATTTAGAGCTTGATTTGCCTTAAATACCTTTTCATGTATTCTATAGTTTATGGACAGTATCTAGGAGTTTCTCTCTAAAAACCCTCTTCAATGGGGACCCTAGCGGCGGTAAGGGTAGAGAGTGGCGGTGACCGACATTGGTGCCGGACAATATTTCGGAACAATTACACTAGAAAGGGCTTTGGCAGGTGTTTGATGGTCATGGAAAAGTGATTGGTGTATTTATTCCAAACAAGAGATCACGGGAAGGTGTTCGCTTTGGATTTGTGCGTATGAGTACGAAAAAAGATGCTTTGCGCGCAATTGAAAGATTAAATGGGGCATGGCTATATGGATCGAAATTGAGGGCTCATGTGACACAATGGGATTGCAGAGAACAAGAAAATTGAGAATTTAAACAAGCATAGGAGATTGATTATGGGAGTGACTGATGAGATAAAAGTTGGGATACTGATAGGTTGGTGTCGGATTACAGAATTGGCAAGAGAGGTACATGTTGCTGATATGAAAGGATTATCGCTGATGCGAGTTGCAGGATCAAGAATGTTGCTCGTGTTTGACAGCCCTGAGTTACGTACTACTAGATATTGAGTCGGGTGGGGTGAACATAGAATTGACAGAGTCAGCTGAGGTCAGGATGCATCTTGGGACAGATGGGGATATTGAAACGATTGGGCCTATTGGTGAAAGGCACAAGGACAACATTTGTGAAGACATTCAATATGAAGAGACTCCTATGACAACAAGGATGGATTGAATAGCACAAGAAGAATGTGGTGAAGTAGAGAATAGATAAAAAAAAAAAAGAGTCGTGGAAGGCCGCGTAAAAATACAGTGAAACAACAAGGTATCGTTGATTGAGTCCGAGAGTTCAAGTCGACAGCAGTTAATATCATGTGAAGCACGAGAATCAGTGAGTTTGGGAAAGCTGATAGGGGCTACAACGATCGTAAAGGAAGAAGAGATGATCAAAGATATCGCTCGTCTAATTGAAGCAAGGGAGCGGAATAAATAGGGTGTGGAGATGAAAGTGTTGTCGTGAAATGTGAGGGAATTGAGATCGTCAGTTAAGAAAATAGCAGTTAAGTCTTTGTTGCGACAACACCGATGTGAATTGGCGTTTATTCAAGAGACGAAATTGGGAACTATTACGATAAGTATGATACGTAAGATATGGTATTATGAAGTATTTGAATTTGTGTATTCATCTTCTTGTGGAAGGTGTGGTGGGATTTTGATTATGTGGGATCAGTCTAAATTTGTCGTTGAAGAGTCTACTGCGGTGCAGATTATGTGCAAATGCATGTGCGTTGGAAATGTTATTTCAATCAAGATGGTGTCGTGATTGTTCTTTTATATTGAAATCGGTTTCTAAAGTGGCTGTCTCTTGGGTGTTAAGTCATATGCTTAAGTTGTGGAAATTATGACGTCGGTTCAAGTTGATTGATGTCTAGTTTAGATACCAAATGTATATTTAAACTATATTTTTTTATTGGACCAAGGCTGAATTTACAACATCATAACCAAAAAAGGAAAAATTAAACTAAACACATAGAAAAACTCAAGCATTTTCTTCCTTTTTTTCAATCTGAAATGCAACCATCATCGAGCTGGTTGATGAACTGCATATGCAGCTGAACCAACATAGGTGACCTGAACTTCTTGAGGCAAAAGATTGTATTTAATATTCAAACCTTCGAAAATCCTCTTCAGTTCCAAGACCAGCTCCGATCGCCGGCTACTCTTATCGCCGTAGTTCTGAAAGTTAATGGTGTGTGTCACATAAAGAGCCATTTTCATCTTGTTCACATTCTCAATGTCCTTCACTTGCACACTATGTCCAGCTCGCCAATGCTGAGGCCTACTCTCCAGGTACTCTTTTATTTTAGCTTTCAACTCTCCGATTTGCTCTATTGATGTCGAAACATCGACCGTGAATTCTACGGAATCACTCATCTCTGGACTCCTATAATAGTTGCTGATTGGTTTGGTTGCTAGAACAGAGTTCGGATAGAATATTTTCTCGTTGTCGTACCGCAGAAACACGGTTGTCAGGATGTTCATCTCTTCGACGACCATTTGTATTCCGTCGATGATGCAACGGTCCCCGACGTCGAAAGGGTGCATCACGAAAACGAATACGATGGCTTCGAATACTGTCCTTGCGGTGTTACCGAACATGAATGCCACGAGTAATAGCTGAGATGAGATGAAAACGAGTACTTGGGTCGATAAGAATCCCATCATGAGTAACCAAACGATGATCGTCGCGATGAGCACCACCACCGAGATGAGCTTGTTAAGCTCCTCGATTGCTGTCTTGGTGTCATTCAAGGAATGTGCCAATGACTTGCGTTCTAAGTAAACATTCACCTGCAAACAAGAAAGTATATATGAACATACTAAAGAAGGCATAAATGAAGAAAGATCATAAGACTTACCAGCCAATTCTCGAAAGTTGATCTCTTGATCTTTCCGGTTCCTACAGCTCCTTCAAACAACGGGAGCACACTGTCAACTTCCTCCCTTTTCATGAAGCGCAAGAGATCGTCCTCTTCGATGTAACTATTTCATTCATAACAGAGAAACAAGTAAATTACAGAACAAGCAATCAAACTATTGAATAGTTACAAGTTAGATATGCTCACTTGTTACCAGGCTTTGCTACATTCTTGAAGATGCGATAAGCGGCAGCCTTTGCTTCCCTCTCGCTCGTTATCTCCTTATCCATGTGCTCATTCTCGTCATCGTCGACATCTCTGATGTAATTAGCAATGGTAGATAGCCCCGAACCACTTATCACATTGATTAAACCTTTCATGGTCCAAGCAGATACTTTCTCCTGCTTCATTTTCTTAAGCCTATCCACATCAATCACCTCTTGCTTTTCCCCTCCTTTGTCCTTCATCAAATTCTTGAAACTCAACTGACCGATGCTCGTACCACGCCGAACGTTCTCAGCCATCTCCATAACCGGAGGCCCGGATAGAGCTTGGAGGATGTACTGATGAAAAATTGACTCTTGAATTCGATCGAAGAATCTCGTACATTGGAAAGAAGAAGCCAATAGCTTAACAAAAAGGGTCTTGGCCAGCCATATAGCTGAACCAATAAGACATGAAGCAAGAGCCCTAGTGATGTAATTTAGAACCCTATTGGCCTCCTTTGATCTCTTAACCCCACGGTTAAACAACAAAACCCAAGCCAAAAGGACCAGACCCAACCAAACAAATAGCCTAACACTCCCATTCAATCCGAAAACAAAGTACAAAACTTTCTTCTTAAGCAAATAGTTCTTTTCAATCAAAAACACAACAATGTTCATCACCCATTCAGTAAACAATCTGCCACAGAAAATCACCAAAACCAACACACACCATTTCCACAATTCAAGGCTCCAAATCCTGGTTTCTTCAAGCTTGTTCAATGTCAAACTAGCAACAAGAATGCCCATAATGCAAATAAACACCCCGAGCTCAATAAAAAGTAAAATCTTCCATTTTTTACCTGGTTTTTCACTTGCTTTAAGATCAGCTGTCATGTAAACCTCCTCCTCATCTTCCTCCTGTACCCCTGTCGAGATCAAAATCTGGGTATTGTTTTCTTCCACCATTTTAGCATCATTTAGATAAGATGGCTCAACCAATCTTGATTTCGGCTTCGAAAAGGCCGATCTTGCAAGGGATTTTCTTGGAGTAAGCTTGTTTTCAATGGGGATTTTTGGTGGCCTATTTGGAGTTGAAATCATACTTGCAATCTCTGTAGCAGGAGATGGTATTGGAGTAGGTGTTGAGACTCGGACTCTGAGACTCTCGAGCTGAGTCAACTCGAGATTCTTAGGGGAAGTGTAAGAACCAGCTTCAGCCATTGAAGAAACACGTTTAGAATTTTCCGGGATTGAAATCTGGAGAACAACTTCGTTTGTTCCTTTTCGCTCCATCAAAGCTTTGTTTGGCTGCTAATATCTTTGAGTTCAGTTTTTTTTTTCTCGGGAAACAAGCAGAACTATGAAAATTTGATGACTTCTTCATCTTCAAACGTAAATTTGAAAACGATGGATTACGTAAATATAATTACATCGATAACTAATTTTCAATCAAAAACTACAAAAATATCTAACATGACTTGTTCACAAACACGTGCTTTTTAAGGGTAAACTACGCCATTAATCACCCAAGTATTACTACTTTTCTTATTTGATCACATAAGTTTTCTTTGCCAAAAGCATCACTAACATCATGTTTTTCTTCCATTTTGATCACCGACCGTTAAAAAAATTAACTTTGATGCTGATGTTGAATTTTTGTATTTTTTTTACATATTTTCTCTCTCCAAATTAGCAACTCGCATGTCACTTTTTAATATTTTTTGTTTCTCAAATAAAATAGTGACACATGTGGGTTAAGGTTAATTGTTACAAAGTACAATTAAATTAATAATCAGAATATATTCAGAATTATGCCATAATAAATATAAAAATAATCCACACATGTTGAAACTTAAATCAAAATAAAATCTGAACTCAAACTTGCACATAATTTGAGTGTTCCAAGACCTATGGTTTCAACTAATGACGAAACTAGGATGAAATCATAAGTAGTTAAATTGTTTAACTTTAAAATTAATAAGGACTTAAAGTGCATTTAAATTATAAATAAGACTTAATTTATCTAATATAAAAACCGACGAAGCCCTTCAAAATAATTAAACAAAAAAATTGAGAAAACATGATTTAACTTCCCTAAATCCAAAACTATAATGATTTAAAACGCAATTAAAAAATACTTAAATGAAAAATAGGCGCCCAAAGTATACATTTTTTGAACTTTAGGTACCTAAAGTATTTTTTTTTTAAAATAGGTGTCCAAAGTTTTAAAAGTTATAATTTTAAGTGCCTCATCGTTAATAGGTGTTAAATTTTTTTAACCAATCAATGCTTAATACATGGCATATTTGGGTACAATGACACGTGGCATATTTGAGTATAAGGATCAGGCCTGTATCTGGACCTGTGGCAGCAACTAGCAGGATGTTTTGTTTGGGCTGTATTAAGAACAGTTATTCATTGCTAGCTTTTGTGGCCCTAAACCACATCAACATGTGTGACTTCACTCCTTGCAGACCAAAGGTTGTTGTTCAGGCAAGCGCGGACTTAAAAATTTGTTTAATGAGTATTATTTTTTGAATTGTATTAAAAGAAGTTAATTATTTATAAAAAGTTATCATTTTATTTATAAAAAGGTATTATTTATCTATATTTATAATTTTTATATAAAAATTATATAGAGAAAATTTTTATAAGAAAAATTAGGGTTTCAACATACACCCTAATTCAATATGTGGCTCCGCCCATGTGTTCAGGTACGATGAATGTGCATGTTTACTTTGTCTTGGGAGCTTGATGAAGTGTAAAGATGTATTCTGTGTGCAAACTTTCCGGCATTTTAATGGGAAAGATGTGGGTGAGGCAGGATTGACTTCCAGGTACTATCCACGTAGGTCTATTATGGGATCGATCTTACGAAATCTATTATGCGATCGATTTTTTTAACTTAATTTGTTTTATTTATAGTAAAATATAAAATTTTGAACTTTTGACCTTGTATAATAGATATAGTATCTCATCCTACTAGACCAGATTGTCGTTGATTCTCATTGTGTGTTAAATTTAATACACTAACTATGAGATTTTTTTTTCCACAAACGGGTTAAATTTAGGGGATATGTATTTAATTTATGGTTTAGGTGTTAGTGGTTTAGACCTGTGGGTTTAGATGTAAATTTAGGGTTTAAAGTTTAAGAGTTAGGATTATAATACTAAGGTTATGGCTTTAAATTATAACCTTAGATCTTAAATTATAGCACAACACCTTAATTATAACACTAAACCTTAAATTATAAACCCTTAAACTCTAAACTAGCTCTCTAACCTCCGACTTTAACCCATTATAAAAAAAAATTCACCACCAATATATCAAATAATAACCTTATTTTTATATTATTTAATAAATAAATGATTTAATATAACATCTTGGTACATTACTTAGTATACTTACTGATGTTGAAAAAAAATTAGATACCTAATTTTATGGTGAATTTGAGTGAATATTGTCATCTTCCCTTGACCAAAATGCAGGCATCCTCTCAGCATACTTACTGATGTTGAAACCTGAATCATCATTTCCACCAAATGTGGATTCCAGCTTCTCCATATCAAAAACGTCCTCTATTATTTTCTTGCTACTGGGATCACCAGAGTAAACAAATTTGACTTTGTTCTGAGTCTTGGGTTCTAGAAATGGTTTGACCACCTGTCAAGAAACAGATTCCCAGCATAAGGGAATCCCAAGAAAAGCACTCCAAGAGGCAAGAGTTCATCAAAGAAGAAGATGAACAGTATGGAATCCGAGTTTGATCTAACAATATGGAATCTAAATAGGGAAAGAAGATGAACCGTTGATATACGGGACTAAAATGAACAAAAAATAAATTTTGGCATATATAATGTGCAATTCACCCCTTTTATTTAAGTCGGCTTGTTTTTTTTAATAACATGTGACGGGTTCTGATTGGCCCGTTCTAATTTTTTTTAACGGAGGGGCCAAATGGGATAACGATTTTTAGTTAAGGGGTACAACGTCCAAAAAAATACTTTAGGGGCTTGTTCGGAAAAAAATGTATAGTTTAGGAGACAAATGAGCCTTTAAGCCCAAAAAAAATAATGTATTGCACTAGTCAGATTATTTTCAAATCTATTGCACTTTCTACAGTAATCTTGAAGTCGTATTGAAAGAAATTCAACTTTAAACAATGTTTTTATTTTTTTCCATTAAAAATTAAAGACGACTGACTTGCAACCCGTCTTCAACATAGGCAGATTCATGCTGGTCTAGTGGGGCAGGGTGGCAGGCGTGGTAGATTTTAATTTTTTAATAAAAATTTAAAAACATTATTTAAAGTTGGATTCTTTTGAATTCGACTTTAAAATTACCGTAAAAAGTACAATTAATTTGAAAATAATCTAACTAATACAATACATCATTTTTTTTTCAAAGTACAATATTCACCTAAATTTCATCACTAAAAGAAAAGTTAATTATGTAATATTAATACCACGTTGCATATAAATACAAAAAATAATACCAAATATTATATTTAACATAAATAAAAACAAGAGCTTTCTGTCCTTATCAATACATAAGTTATAAAACCCAGTTTGCTCACTAAACTTATCAAAATGTCATCTTCATTGACTATTATGATGTGCACAATCCAACATCTCTCAGTTTCATAGGCTTCCTCCAACTGCAACTCCAAGAGGTTTGACATTTGCATCAAAGATTTGCCCCTAAAAACTCGAATTTGAATTCGAATAATTTATAAAGATTATGTTTTGAATTAGGATAAATTTTATAGGTTACGTGTTTGATTCCGTCACAATTTGTAATGTCTCTCAATCGAAGTCTTCTTTATAATTTAGATCGATAATAAATAGCGATGAACAAAATTCAACTCGAAAAATTGAATCTTTTGACGCGAAAAAATTGACTTGACTCAAATTTTAATTTTATAAACTAAACTTGAAAATGTTTTAAATCAAGTTTGAGTTATAGACTCGAATAACTCAATGTTTTTAATAATTAGTTGATTGATTTTTAAGTTCGAGTTGAGTCCCTAAACTCTACATGAAATTTAGTTTGAGATGCCAGAATTTAAAATTTTTATGAATGATTTTTTAAGTAGGTGTAAACAAACAATAAGTGTCAATTTCTTTTTAAAGAGTGTTAATTTTCTTTTAAGAGGTATCAATATTCATTTAAAGTTGTATTAATTTTTTTAATATTATTCTATATTAAATTTATTGGGGGAAATTCTCCAAAATAACCAAGGGTGGCTCTGCCCATATGTATATCGTATATAGTTATAAAAAGATATTTAACTAGAAATCAATTAGTACTATAATATTATAAATATTTATAATTAAATTTTAACAGAAACTTGAACAACTTGACTTAAATTTTATAAATTTGATTCAACTCAAAATTTTTTAAATAAATTTAAATTGCAAAATAAGACTCGACAGCTCGATTGACTTAATTTGATCGGATGATGACCCCTATTAATATATGATAAAGTATTTTTTTTGTTCTGTTAGTAATTTCATTCCTTATCGTTCTTATAAAAAAATAATGAACATAATTGACTTTATTTTTAAGAAAATTAAACTAAGTTTAATTAAGGGAAAAAAGCAGACGGTCAACGAAATTAGATGCTTTAAACTACGTTTATAACTTACAAGATAATATAATTAAGGAATTAGGATTAATTATTGAGATGATTAAATTAGGAAAAAACTTTGATATACAGACCGTGTAAACTTTAGTTTATATGTGCATTTTAGTTTTAGGGGTTAGGGATTTAGTTTAGGGTTTAAGGTTTAGGGGTTTAGGTTGTATGGTTTAGAATTTAGGGTTAGTGTTTAGAATTTAGGGTTTGGAGCGTGGGGTTTAGTTTTTTAGGGTTAGGGTTAGAAATTTAAGATTTGAGTTTTTATAGTGTAAATACACATGCTTGTGTAAAATTAATTTTACATAGTCTGTGTATCAAAGTTTTACCCATTAAATTATTTAATTTTAAAATAACAACGATTTTATAAATATATAAATCCAAAAATTTTAGATCTAATATTTAAGAAAAAAAATCGGAAGTTTACTTAACAGTAACCCTAAACAAATTACAAACAATAAATCTACCTCAGAATAGACATAAATAACGACACTGAAGGGCGGCTGGCTGTAATAAAATAAACACACAAAAAACTCAAAAGGGTGGAAAGTGGCCCCCACAAATAAGAGAGAGAGAGAGGTTAAGGTATAATTATGAGTTTCATCCTTCTAGTTTATGAAAAATCAAAACTTAATTCTTATACTTTAACTTCTTGGATTTGATCCTTTTACTTTATGAAATTGAAAAGTTAGTCCAATCATCAGTGAACATATGAATTGAACAGCTTGTTTTTGCTATTCGTTGGTTATAAATTGTTGGTTTCTTCTATTTTATGTATAAATCGATGAATTGTTAATTTTTAGATCAATAATTTAATAATAAGTTGTAATAATATTATCTGATTGGACTAATTTATGTATAATCGTTGAATTTCAAATCGTTGGATGAACAATCGAGATAATAGAGATTCCTTTGAGAGAAGCACTGGAGAGTGAGCAGAGCCTATGAATCATGAAGCGAGCAACCATTGGACGGTGGAAACAAGAAAAAATTATGCCAAACTTATGAAGGAATGATCAAAACCCAGAAAAATATAGGAAGAGAAGTTAAGGTTAAACAATAATCCTTCATCGTATTCTCCTAGATCTACCCTATTTAGGAGGTCTCTTATTCCTCTTCTCCCATGTGGTCTTCGGTTCTCGCCAAGGTCATCAAAAAAACTCATCTAATCGACAAAAAAATATCGAAACAACTTTAACTTAAAAGAAATATAGAAATAAGAATCGATGATAGAAAGATAAAAAAGAGAAGACAAAAGGGTCAATGGGCTCCCAACAACACTGGGTTGTCGGAAAATACAAGTTCCAAGTAAAACTAACCCAAATATATTAACTTATCAATAAGTGTTGAAAAGTATTCACTTGATTGAATTAACTTCTCAATTTTAAGAAAGTAAAAGACTAAATTCTAATAAATTAAAGTAAAAGGATTAAATGTTTAATTTACATGAAGTAGAGATGTGAAAATCACAATTAGACAAAAAAAATTAAAAGGAACGCATATCTATATAACCGAAGGTCGAGATACAAAGGCGTTAGTCAAAGCTGGATTTTAATGGCGGTAGTGGACAAAATAATAATGAACCAATACAATAGATATTATTATAGTAATCTTTTGGCGTTAGTGGGTGAAATAATAATGATATAAACGCATATTTGGAAGACAGAGAAGAGTAGCTGGAGAGTTTCAAGGGAGGGGGACATGCCCAAGGTCTTCCCAACAACTCAAACATTTCTTCTTCTTCTTCTTCTTCAAGCCTCATCAGATCCCATAGGTCTTTCTTTCTTTCTTTTACCATTTTTGTGTTTATTTTGCGGGTTTTCATTATTTTATTCTAAGCTTATCTTATCTTAACCCTACTACTACTCTTTTTTCTTTTACTTTTTGGTTTTATCTCATGTTTTTACCTTTTTCACTCTTCAAATGCATGTTTGGTCATGAATATGATGATGAAGTTGTTGGTGTTCTTGTAGAAGTTGGTAAAGTTGGTGTCTTTATTCTCGGTAAAGTAGTGGGGTACTGTTGTTTTTTCACTTGTAGGAATGGTTCATGTTCATAATCATGAACTTTTAAGCATTATCTTGTCCGTACAGATTGGCTTTTTTTAATGCCCTGCCCCCTTTCTCTCGTTGTTCCTTGCTCGGCTCTTTCCTTTGTTCTTCACAACAGAAGGTTCTGGACATGAACTTGGATTTACTTCATCTGAAATTTATCGATTCTTAAATTTTCTGGGTTTCTTTTTCCTTATACAAGTTTATTATTTGTATTGTTGTTTGTTATTTTCCCCTCTTATGTTCTTAAATCTGTTATAGTTCTTGTATTAATCTCTGTTGCATGTCTCTAGGAAGCCCCATGGTTTTAAATTGTAATCTATGGAATGTGTAGCTTTACTCTCTTTCAAGTTTCAAAGTTCAAAACCCCACATGTTTTAAGCTAGGGTTTTCTTTAATTTCATTGGAATTTGTAATAACTTTGTTATTTTATTCATGGAAAACACATCATATATAAAACCTTGTCTGGTTACTTGCTGATTTTGCAGGCTAGGTTTTTGTTGTAAACTGTTGGTCTTTTTGAGGCTTAGTGTCCAAACTGGTTGCATATTATCTGGTTTTTCCCCCAGATCTTTCTTGTTGCACACAGAGCAAAAATGTTTGCTTTTACAGTGTTGACTTTCTGATTTTGCCTTAACTGGACAAACTGGTTTGGTTGCTTGTCGAAAATTGTCTTGCAATGATGACGATGGCTTCTATATATTTCAATTGCTCAGTAGCTCTAGCCCGTGGTTTTGAATCTGGGCTTTAACCACCATTCTTCATGGAATTTGTATAAGGTGCTATTGCTACAATTATTCAGAAATGTGCTTTCAAAAATCCTTTGTGTACATGCTTTTCTTTTTTATGCTACTTTTGGTCACATTAATAAATGCTTTTCTTGGGAACCCCTTGTGAATTTTATGTGTCCGATGTTTAATGTCGAGTTTAGTTCTTGACGATTGAAATAAGCATATAAACTATTACCTATCAATTATTAGTTGTAGCAGTTCTTGATGGTTTCAAAGTGAACTCATCTTCAATTTAACCTCCGAAGATGGTCTGGTGCAGTTGGTTGCTGATTTCATTATGCACGTTTTACTCCATGTTTTAGGTTCACGTGTTAAACTTGTGATTTTAGTGTTCCATCTACTTAATTTCTTCAGCAATTGCATGTTTGGTTTTGTGTACGACTTAGACATCCACTGCTCAAGTGCTCATTATATATATTTTCCCTCTTTTTGTAGTTGATACCGGAGTGCGACAAAGAGGGTCTGTTTGTTGATAAGGATCGTCTCAGTTAATTATATGGCTGTTCGGGTTCAAAACTTGTCAAAGAAAAACTTTGATGAATGGTCTGTTCATTTGGGATCCCGAGTGTCTGTTGGTTTCCAATCATGCTGGAACTCAAATGAAAGGGAAATTGCACTGTTTTTACCCCAAAACCTGAGCCTGGAAGAGGGAACTCCCTCCAAACTTTATAAACCAAAACATCTAGATCCTCAAATACCAGACCCTGAATCGACCTCATCTGAAGCGATTGGTCAATCTCGTCCTGGAAAGGGTGTCAAAGGAGGGACTGCTTCTCCATTCTTTTCATCCGAATCTGGTATTGGTCTTCTGGAAGTCTTATTTATTAAGAATTTTCTATTCTCTATTATTTTGCTTCTCTCAGTTCACTACTGATTTAATTGAACTGCTCGTGAGTAGCCTGAGAAGATGTGAACTTTTTGTAGAATTTGTTTTTCTGTTAGCAATATCGTAGTTCTTATAGTTTGTTTGTGCAAGTTTTGCAAATGGTAGTCTTGTTGGCATTTAACATTTTTTTTCATCGCTTGCTGTCTAGTTTAACAGGTTCAACAATACTTGTCTAATATCATAATTGTTTCCTCATGCATCAGGTCAGGCTGAAAGTTGTGTGAAGGACGTCGAGGGTCAAATGAAGCCAATTTTCTCGATTAACAATCCGAACACCGTGTTCAACCCTTCCCATCCAAACTATAACCATTCGATGGTATCATAAGCATGTTTAGCGGTCATTAACTAACTACTAAGTTCATTTTTTGGCTCTACTTTAAATCAATAATCTTCTTCCTATTTCAGGCTCCTTCTCAATATCCTTATACGGACGTGTACGTTGGGGGCCTATTTACTCCATATGGGCAACCGGCTTTTGTAAGATTTTCCAAGCTATCATGCCTTGCTACATTAGTTATTAGTGTAGTTATTTTCATTTCTACGAATCATTGGTATCTTAATTGCTTTATAGGATGTTTTTACCGTATGCTGATCATCGGCAAATATTTTGTTACCTTGTTTAGCATAGAATCATTTGTGTTAACATTTTTACTTCTTCCAATGCAACGTTGTTTTAAACTTGATCAGATTCAGGCGCAGATGGGAGGAGGAAGTGCACCAGCACGAATTCCGCTACCACTTGATCTTGCTGAAGATGGCCCCGTTTATGTCAATGCAAAACAATATAATGGGATTCTTAGAAGGAGGCGGCATCGTGCAAAGCTTGAAGCACAAAACAAACTGGTCAAATCTCGAAAGGTATATACATCGAATTCATTCGGAAATTTGTTTGAGCTTATAAGGTTTAGTGGCGTAGGGTATATATTTTAGAAACTAATGACCAAAGGATATAAATGCAGCTTTGCCAATGGTTTTATACATGAACTTGTACTAGTACTGTCAAAATTTTTCGATGCCATTAACTGCTTTGGTTTGAATTAAATGCAGCCATATCTTCATGAATCTCGACATCGTCATGCACTGAATAGGGTTAGGGGATCCGGTGGACGTTTTCTTAGCAAAAAGAAGCTCATACAACCTCCCAATCCAACTTTCAACCTGAGTTTCCGTTCCATTTCTGATGCCAGATGCTTAGACCGCATGCACAGTGGATCAGAACTTGAGAGCTATTCACGTGTAGCAGACTGCAGCGGTTCAAGTACAAGCTGCTCGGACATCTCGAGCATCTCCAACAACAATGGCAGCTTCCAGCAGCCGAAACATGGATTCACAGACATCAGTCCTGGCGTGAGCAGCATGTGCAATGGGATCCAACACTATGCTTCGGTTGCCCTGTGAGATACCGGGGCAACGAAGTTGGCAACTCATCCTTGGCTTTTATATCATCTGTTATTATCAATATTTCAACTATCTTTGATGCATGTTGTGGAACTGTAAAGTGTCTTAAAAACACCTGTTCTAAGATTCTGCCTACTTTTGAAAAGAGTTTGGTTTGTAATCTTATTCAAGTGATACTTGATTCCTATTTGTTATGCATGTTGACATTGAAAGTATAACCTTTGGTTTTTCCTGAAGTGGTTTCCATGATTTTCTTTTCTCTGCTGGGCTTAAGTTGGCCTGTTAATACAATATTGGCCTGAACTGTAAATTCATTTTGTCGGGATGTAGACCTATTAAATTTTATCCGAGATCATAGATCCAAATCGATTCATCCGACCTTAAGATCTGATTTTGACCCGAACATGATTCGAAACTCAAAATAAATTAAATGGAAATCGAACCAAAATTTAATTGAATTAATATAGACTCGAACCGAAGGCAATCTGAATCAATTTCATCCGAACTGAAAACAACCTGAATTATAATACCTAAATTCGATTTGACCAAACAAATTTTTATTGGTTTCTTGTTGGAAATATATAATAATATATGAAATTGTTACAAGGTTAATTTATAATAATATATATTAAATTGCTACAACAAAAAAAAAATTGATTTTTCAAGTTAGAATCGAGTTTTGCATCAGCAGTGTATCATTCATATTTAAGAATTGAAGTCTTCTTTTTTAAACAAAAAAATTAAATGGTAATTGACAAACAAAAAGATGCGTCTTTTACAAAAATATATCAATATTTTATATATATTTCGATTGGACTCATACTCAACGAACTCGAAGATCTAAAGATTACATAAATAGAAAGACCGACCGATCTCCTATTGGCCCGAAATCAAACCGACCCAAAATCAATCAACAAAAAAAATATATGACACGATAATGACTCGACATGACCCGATACTCGACACGGATTACCATAAAAATAAACTTAAAACGAATAAACTCAAACCCGAAGTTACTCGTTCCGAAACTCGAATCCGACCCAAATAACTCATTTGCCACCTCTATCGGTTTTTAGATTGTGATTTTGTGATTTTATCGATTTGATCGAATTATATTTTTTGAACCATTCATTTTGGTTCGATTTGGTTGTTAATTTTTTTATATTGTTTTCTTTATAAATCCTAATTCTAATCCTAATACTACCTAGAGGGGAAGGAAAAGAGACTCTAAAAAAAAAACGTTCCTAGTGGGTTTAACTATAATTTAAGAAAAATAAAAAAAAACATAGATAAACAGCTTGGTCAATCGACCAAGTTCACCTTCTCTAACTTTATTCTGATAAAATGTACTTAATAATTATTTTAAATTTTCTGATAATGATTTAATAAACAAAAGGACAAGATAATGTTAGTTAATGGATGGTGGGAAACGTATGAACTAAAGGAGTCATTCAAGTGTGTTTTGTATTTCTGTGATAGCATACAACTGCTGAAGAAAAGCTGTCGGTTATGTACTAGTAATGAATGTGGCATAGTCCACAAGGTCAAAAGCTAATTCAACAGTTGGATTATTTTATTTTATCCTTCACTGTTTAATATATTATTTAATCATCATTTTGTAAAATAAAAATCGTTAATTCGATTCATCGGTTCAACGATAATTAAAAAATAAAATTAAAAACTAATTATTTACACTAACAACCAGTTTCTCAAATAAGTTGAGGCACTAAATCTTTTAAGTAATATTAAAGATTCAAATTTTGACATTATAAATAAAAAATTAGATTAAATAAGTTACCTTTAATGTGTCTATATAAAATTCGATCGGAAACCATTGAATAAAGAAAATCAGTCTACCCGTCTATGTTATTTTCTATGTCACCTTTTCCACTCATATTCTCCATTGTTACATTTTCTATTCAACAATCAACCATGGCTTCACATTTTCTTGACGAGAAAGAAAATTCTAAATATCTTCCCACTAACTTTCCCAGAAATTGCATTTCTGACCATTCAAAATAAGGGTGGCTTACTTTAAAAGGACTTGACCGTGGACTGGACAAAAAGCAGCCCTTTCCCACTCAACAAACACTTCACTCGGCCACTCGCTCACTATAAATACTCGGTACTCACCCAGTATTTCCCTCTCAAACTCACCACTTTCAATCTCTTTCTTCTATTTTCTCCACGTACCCTTGTTGTCTTTGTTCTTCTTCTTACAATGGCAACTGCTGAATCCTTTGTTTCAGAAAACGGTTGCTCTGTCTCGACTCATTTGCACTGGCAAAAGGCTGCTGATGCGCTCCGACGCTCCCATTTCGACGAAGTTAGCCAAATGGTGTCGCAGTTTGCGGAAGCGAAAGCTGTTGGAATTCAGGGCACTACCCTCACGGTGGCTCAAGTCACGGCCATTTCGCGTCGGGACGAAGTGATGGTTTCGCTTGATGAGGCAGCTGCTCGAGACAGGGTGGCTAAGAGTGCTAATTGGGTTAGTGACAGAATCTCCCGTGGCATAGACATTTATGGGGTTACCACCGGTTTCGGTGCTACGTCTCATCGACGTACCACGAAAACTTCCGACCTCCAGACCGAGCTTATAAGATTCTTGAACTCGGGAGTGATCGGGAAAGAATATCTTCCGAAGAGTTATTCCAAGGCGGCTATGCTTGTTCGTACGAACACGCTCATGCAAGGCTATTCCGGTATCCGTTGGGAGATACTCGAAGCAATGGCTAAACTCATGAATCAGAATTTGATCCCGAAACTGCCTCTAAGAGGGACGATCACCGCGTCCGGTGATCTCGTCCCGTTGTCTTACATTGCAGGGCTGCTAACGGGGAGACAGAACTCGAAGGTTGTCACTATCGACGGCGAAGAGATCGACGGTATCGAGGCTTTGAAAAGAGCTGGAATTGGTGGTCCTTTCGAGCTGCAAGCAAAGGAAGGTTTAGCTCTTGTGAATGGTACCGCTGTTGGTTCTGCTGTTGCTGCAACGGTATGTTTCGATGCCAATCTTTTGGCTCTGCTTTCGGTGATTCTCTCGGCTTTGTTTTGCGAAGTTATGCACGGCAAGCCAGAGTTCACTGATCCCCTAACGCATGAGCTCAAGCACCATCCTGGCCAGATTGAATCGGCTGCGATCATGAAGTTTCTATTAGACGGAAGTGATTACATGAAGGAAGCTAAAATCAGGCATGAGAAAGACCCTCTTACGAAGCCTAAACAAGACAGGTATGCTATTCGGACCTCTCCTCAATGGCTTGGACCACAACTCGAAGTCATTCGCCAAGCGACACATTCGATCGAGAGGGAAATCAATTCCGTGAACGACAATCCGTTGATCAATGTCGATCGCGACATCGCCCTCCACGGTGGGAATTTCCAGGGAACACCAATAGGTGTCTCCATGGACAACCTCCGAATCGCGGTCGCAGCCATTGGAAAGCTCATGTTTGCTCAATTCTCCGAACTCGTTTGCGATTACTACAACAACGGTTTGCCATCGAATTTGAGCGGCGGAACTAATCCAAGTTTGGACTATGGATTCAAAGGCGCGGAGATTGCCATGGCTGCATACTGCTCCGAGCTCCAATACCTCGCGAATCCCGTCACAACGCACGTGCAAAGCGCCGAACAACACAACCAAGACGTGAACTCCCTTGGCCTGATCTCAGCTAGAAAAAGTGCAGAAGCCATTGAAATACTCAAGCTGATGTCCTCAACATTTATGGTGGCACTTTGCCAGGCTATTGATATACGACATTTGGAGGAAAACATGAGAGAAGCAGTGAAAAAACTACTTCTCCAAGTAGTAAAGAAAACACTCTACGTTGCAGAAGATGGATCACTGCTCGAATCACGTTTCTGCGAGAAAGAACTCTTGCAGGTCATCGAACACCAACCGGTTTTCTCCTATCTTGACGACCCGATGAATCCTTCATACACCCTTTTGCCTAAACTTCGAGAAGTACTCGTCGAAAGGGCACTAAAAGACCGAAAAGGCGACGAAGACGGGTTTTCGATATTCAAAAGGATCCCGGTTTTCATTGAGGAATTGAAGGCGAGACTCGAGGAAGAGTTGCCGAAAGCAAGAGTGAAATTCGGCAACGAAGAATTCGATGTTGCTAATCGGATCGAGAAATGCAGGACTTATCCGATATACGGATTTGTGAGGAAGGAAGTGGGAACTGAGCTTCTTGTTGGTGAAAAGAAGGTGAGTCCAGGAGAGGATATAGAGAAGGTTTGTGAAGCCGTTAATGAAGGGAAACTGGGAGCTGTTGTTATGAGGTGCTTAAATAATTGGAAACCATAGGCTGGTTCAGTGTAATAATGTCTGGTTCAGTGTAATAATTGGAAACCATAGGCTGGTTCAGTGTAATAATGTTTGGATTGAATTGTTGTATCCTGTTTTGTTTCTTGTTCTTCACGTTTTTAGCTTTAGGACTATTTTATCTTGTCTATGAAGTTATAGTAATGGAAATCTGGGAATTTTCTGATTTATCCATGAATTCCGTACTGAGTTCTTAATTAGAGGTTAAAGTACTCGTGGACTAGATCGAGTTTCGATCACATTTTGTGCCTTTAGTTTTGTTTTCAAAGTGCAGTGAATTCATTGGAAACAATTGCAATATGAAAGATTGGTTTAAGAGAAATGAGACAAAAACATAATTGCATTCTTGATCACAAATATACATACATACATAAATACATGCATACATACATACATACATTTACAAGACAAGAATAAAAATGTAACCTCACCTTTGCTTTAGGGTTGAATAGCATGAATGAACACGTTCAAAATAAATGCAAGAAAATCCCCACAAGGCCACAAGCAGAACTTAACAACCCTGTCTAATCTCAGAGCTGTATGCAACGGCTCGCCAACAGTCGCACCTTATTTAGGAGCAAGTAATCCTTTCGAGCAGATTTCATTGCATGAACAACTCATCGCAACCTGATAGTTTCATTGGGGAATAAAATATTAGGATTTCGAATATGAGGATTGGGAGCTTCCAATTCTTTCCATTTGGCTCCAGTACCATCAACACGGGACGAGATGCTCCGCGAAGTGTCACCTGGCTGAACCTTTGAAGGGATTGAAGATTTAGAAGCAAAATTGAACTTGAATGGCCGATGTTTATTGCTCTTTCCCATTCCATTGGCAAGCAACCATCGAGAACCAGACTGTTGCTACCCCAAAGTTTTGTCTTGCCAGGCTCAGTCTGCAAACCTGCAACATGGACTTCTATGATTCCGTATCGAGGCTCTTCCTCTTTCACATCCTCTTGATTGTTTTTCTTCAAAGCAGCCGAAATAGTGCAGTATATCTTTGGCTTTGGTGGGACAAATACTCTCTCCACTTGAACCAAAGCAAGCATTGGTGCACCAACCGTCTCATAGTTTCTGAGAGGATTGTGAAGTTGCACCATCAAAGCAACTGTGAAGTTATTCCCGAACAAACGACGCTTTCTACCCCGTCTTTTCTCTTCCTTTGACCCTCTGCATTTCAAGTTTAATGACGTAGCATGATGAGCAGCAAGGTTTTTAGAAGTCCGCTCGCTTGGTTGATCTTCATCACCAAAATCCCCAGAATCAAGTCTTATCCATTCATCGAGCGTCAGTGACAGACCCATCAATCCGTCAACATCATCACCACTGTCTTTTATGTCTAACAATTGCAACCCAGCAGCTCCCTCCAGGCCAAGGGATCCGGTAATACCGAATCCCTTGCCCTTAAGAGCCAAAATTTCCCCCATAGACTGCACACTGATGCTTGAGGGTGCATCCTCATCTGACATGTCCGATTGAATTCTCAACCCTTCCATTGAGAGTGCTTCAATCTTATCCATTGCCAATGGAGCAAGATCTTCAAGGGATACATAATCCAAACTCATCTCATTGACAGAAGACGACCTAAGCATGTTAGAGCTGGGTACAGGTGATCTTGTTTTGAATTTCTTCTGCGCAACCTCAGAATCATGCTGCAACAAATACTGGCTGAACATAAGAAGCAATGGCATATGATATCAGTATGATTTCACAAACAAAGATTACCATGGAAATAAATGGCAGAAAACCGAAGAAAAATGGACACACAAACCTCTCTGATCCCTCCAGAGTGGGGGCAGCTTCCCATGCAACTAGTTCCATAGTCTTACCGGTAATATCCTCCAAAGGCATCAACTTATTTGCCTGTATGGAGAGCTTTTCAATCCCAATTGAGGCCAGTCTTTGAAGTATCCATTACACTTGGACCCATTTCTGCAGGTTACACAACTGGACTAGACACTTGATGGTCAGGCTCCCACCAATTTTAGAATTCCAGAAAAGTGAGGGATTCATAGATCGTAAAAACCCTCCGTTCTTTGTCCGAAGTAATGGACCTAAACCATCTCCAAGAGCGGGAAGATTTCTAATTTATGGACTATTTTAGAAAATTTTAAAAATTTAAATGTCAGTGGATCTCCAAGAAAATTTTAGAAAATTTTACAAATCTATGCACCTATTTTAAAATTTTCTAATTTAGGGAGAAAATTTTAAAAATTTATTGATAAATTTAAACGGGAAGATCAAGTGGATCTCCAAGAACTTGAACCGTTCGATTCGTACATCGTTTGTCGATTTCTGGCGTCGGGGGGTGAGGGGAAACGGTCGGCTGAGCCCGGGATCGAAAGGGTAGGGCCGGAGACGACGGCCGCCGGCGGCAACGGTGAAGATTTGGAGATTTTGAATTTAGGGGGTTTAGGGACTGATTTGTTTGATTTTATAAATTTCAGGGTTTTTTTAAATTAATTTTTATTTTTTTAAAAAAATTAAAAAAATAATATTTTCTGCCACGTGTCGCGTTTTAAATGGTTAACAGTTTTTTTAATAGCCGGACATTTAAAATTCTAATTTTGAAAATTTTAGACACCTATTTTTACAAAAAAAAATACTTTAAATATCTAAAGTTCAAAAAAAATATAGTAAGAGCACATTTAAGCCTTATATCTATTATGTATGGCTTATGACAGATGTTGAGCTGTAGTGGCCGGCTCAATTATTTGGGTTTTAGGAGTTTTTTATTTTCATTTTTTAAATCTAGCGGATTAGTACGAGTTAATTTAACAATTGTTAATTTTAAAATAATTTTATATTTATATAAATTTTTATTTTTAAACAGCAGTATATATTGTATAATTTTCTATAATAATGATCATATTATTTGAATTTCGACTCGATCAACATTATTATTATTTAGAAAGTCGTAGATTTAAGTATATTTAATTTAAATATCGTTGTATCCGATTTAAGCGTTATTGAACTTTTCAATTGGTCCTAATAAAAAAGAGAATGTAATTATTTTTATGATATTCAAGTTCAAATAGTTTATCTACGAAATGTGCGGCGATGGTAAGGTTAACATTAACTCACCAGTGTTTTGTTAATAGAGATTATTCAATTTAATCACTGAACAAAAATTGGTCTAATATTTTAATTGAATTGGTATTGTGAAAATGTTAATATTTGGCTTGAAGGATAAACTAGTTTGAGTATAAGCAAAAAATTTTGATACACAAGTTGTGTAAACTAGCATAAGCTTGTTAATTTTAAGATTTAGGGTGTTAATTTAGGGCTTATAAGATTTAGGTTTAGGGTTTTAGATTTAGGATTTATGATTTAAGGTTAGAGTTTAAGGTTTGGGTTTTGAATTTAGAGTTTAGGAATTTAGATTTTAGATTTTGAAAATATAGTGTAATATTATTCTACACAACTTGTTTGCCTGTATATCAAAATATAACTCTTAGTATTATTTTAAATTAATATTCAAAGCAATTAGAAAAAAATCTCTTTTAATAGAAAAAAATAAGACAAGGAGACCAATTATATATAGAAGATTATATTTTTCGGCTGGATAATGATGTTAACGAATATTTATTGGGATAAGATATTAAGTCTTTCAAGTAAAGTTATCGACTTAAATTTTGATGTTTTGAATGAAGTAAATTGAGCCGAAAGAATAGTTCTCATAATGCACATTTGCAATACCCAATCTAGATTAATCGACTAATAAATAAAATATTAGTTAATATATGAAAATAATATTATAAATAACTAGATTTTATTATTCACAGTATCGATAAAACATTTTTGTAATATATATATATATATATATATTAAATTTATTTAAAAATGACTATAAATTAAATGATAATAGAACTATAAGTGAACTCATAAATTATGCTACACATTCTAAGGGATGATTTTAAATTATTTTACTTAAAATTACTTAAAAATAAAAAAGAGTTTTTATAATAATCTCAATTATCCTTCAAATAAATTTTATTTTTTAAACTGATTTTAAATTCATATATAATCGAATTTAAATTAAAATAAAATCTAAACTGAAATGAAATATTTTTTTGGTATAATTCATGTTAATTTTTTACTCAATGTTTAGAATTCGTGGCTCCCTCTCCTAACATCGTCGCCTCCCAAATTTGAACATGAATTCTCTCCTTGAAATTATAATATGCTTTACCATTACACCAAACACTTGTTACCCGTTTAATTTAAGCAATGAAATATATTTTTTCTTGGTTGACCTACTAGTTTCCTGGGACTTTGTTTTGATTAATTCCGACCGATCGACGTCGCAAACTTGATTTTGATGGATGAATCTCCTAATAAAAAACTTCTGCATATACAAAATATCAAACTCGAGCTCTACTTAAACGATACTATACTACTTACTATTTGAACGACTCTTGTCGATTAAATATTAATATCACTTAATCACTAGAAAGTAAAATTATTCGAATAATTATTATATATCTTTTAAAGTAAAAGAGTAATAATTCATCATCACCTATGAGGGTAGGGCAGGGGTCCACGGAGTGTTTGACCTGCTCTAAATTACGCAGGGGAAATTATTTAGTATTTTCTTATTTAATAATCAGCTTAATCTGGATTAGAAGTTTATTATGTCATTATTAGTAATTAATCCGACGTTTAAATAAGATATGTGTCTCTCCGTTTGTTTGTGTGTGTATATATTCACACGTACGCCACCACCTTTTCCTCGTCGTCTTTCTTCATCAGTTATTCGATTTGATTTGAATCCATTTAATTTCTGTACAAAAAAAACAGGGTAAAAATGACGAACAGTGATGGATTTGACGAGGACCTGAGTGTGAACGGGGATCGACCTCCCGGGACGATGAAACAGAGATTCAAAGTTCGATCGGAGGTATGTTTTTTCTTCTTCGAAGTCCAATGATTTTTCCTGCTTCATTTTCTTCCTTGATTCAGTCGTTTTTGAATCAAATATCGTGTTTCAGCATTGGTTGTTGGCTCTTTTGATAATGTGGGATTACGTTTGATTTTTTGGTGCAGAAAGTAGCGAAAACGAAGGAGATGTTGTCTAAACAAGCGGTTCAAACGAAGAAGATGTTGTCGAAACAAGCTGTGAAGATCGCTAAGCGAGCCGAAGAACACGAGCGATTTATCAACAAGGTAAACGTTTCATTGCTCTTTCTTTGATTTATGTTTGTCGTAATTGCGCGTATTAATGTATGGTAAGTGGATTTGTCATTAAGAATATAGGAACTGAAGTTACAATTTTGGATTATTTTTCCTTTTTTCTGGATTTTTCTTTTATGTTTAGGTGACGCATCTTTTGGGGGTTCTTGGTTTTGGAGGGTTTTGCTTTCTCTTGGGTGCGAGTGAGTAATACTAATACAGCCTTCAATTAATGGAATTGGATTTAAGAAAATATTGGCTCTGGAATCAATTAAATATGTTACTCATTAATTATTTTGGAATTTGATTTCTAGGGCCACAAGATATTCCATATGTGTATTGTTTATTCTATGTCATCTTTGTTCCTCTTCGGTGGATATATTACCGTTTTAAGAAATGGCATTACTATCTTCTGGTAAGTTGTGTTGTATCTCTCAGCAATTTGGTCATGTTCCTGAAATTTATAATAAGAAATTTATCAGAAACTGATGAAGCTGATACATTTCTATGTGTTAGGATTTCTGCTATTATGCCAACACAATCTTCTTGTTTAACCTTATTCTTTATCCGAAAAATGAAAAGCTTTTCATGGTTTGCTTCTCATTTGCTGAGTTAAAGATTATTACAGTACTTGTTCCCTTGAATACTTCTCATTGGTAAGTGATTGGTTTTTAACTTTCTTCAATCCTTTGGATGCTACCTACCTGTAGGGGCCATTAGCATGGGCACTAATTGTGTGGCGTTGTAGCCTGGTTTTTAGTTCTGTCGACAAAATTATTAGTGTCCTTATACATCTTTTGCCTGGTATGTTCGCATTCCTTATTTGCACTTGTTTTTACTTATAAAGCATTTTTCATGCAAAATGTTTGGTACTATTGTTATAATTTTTCTTTCAAAATGGAAGAAGGGTGATGGGGGGCGATTTGGATTTCAAGGCTGTTAAACATTCAATTGTGTATGAATACTTTCCTTGTCATACATGGTAACACTATTTAAGGTTATTGCAGAATGAAATTGCTGACAGGGGTTATATAAACTTACCATGCTCATAAAAAGCATTTTAAAACTTCCACCTATCATGTTCATTTATGAATTATGATATCAATGGAATGTTCTTATGTCTTTATCTGGATTTTCCGCTCTAGTAAATAGGCAGACAGACATGAGATTTTCCTACTTTCCAGATTCTAATATTTTTTAGCAACAGATTCTAGTTTTTTGTTGTTGTTGTATATGTCCTACTAAATAGCAATCCTACATACTGTTGATTATCATTAAATATTCCTCGACTGTTTTTCCCTTTCAATGAGTTCACAAACTGTAGAAAAGACTTGATTCCTCTGTATAAACTTGACCTTCTGATTCTGAATAACGGGCCTCTATGGCATCAATCCTCGGCTTTTAGAGGAGATTCAAGAAAGCGGAGATGTCAAGTATCTGAATTTTTTATACTAGCATGTTTCTGCACATCTTGGAAGAAATATAAATAGAGATAACATCTGTTTCTCTGTAGAGATTGAAAGACATTCCATGACCTTAGTTTCATGTACATTCTGAAACTGAAAACCCAGTGACTGGATCCTTTCTCCTTGCTTGTGGCCTAAGAATTCCTACTTGACCTGTAAAAAGTGTAGACGGCATGTACCTTTGATGGCTATGTTAGTAGTATATTCAGGGAAATATGGCAGGAAGGTGTTGCACAATTCTGGAGCAGGTGTTCCTGGAAAAGACCACCATCTGTAGAAAGGGGCGAAGCTTATGTTTATTTCTCGTTAGTTCAGAAGTTCTTGATGCCAAATATAACCATTTCTGCTTTCAGGAATAGTTTTTTTCACAATTCGATGGTGGAATCCAGCAACATTCGAAGCCATGCAACCTGAAGGAACATCTAGTAGAATTTCATGGCCTTATGTAGAAGACCAAGCTTTCCTTTGGACTTGGCTGTTTGGGGTACCCTTAGCCGCTTATACCCTCTGGCAAGTTCTTTATTTCCTTATCGTCCATGTGCTACGTCGGCAGAGGCTGTTAAGAGATCCTGAAGTCATGACATCTTACAGGTACACTCTTTATTCCCATATTACACCACATTGACTCGCGTTTCTCTTTGCTTTGATGATTTCTTCGTACAATAGGGAACTTTCAAAAAAGGCCAAGAAAGCAAACAACATATGGTGGCGTTTAAACAGGTTGTTCGGGGATCAAAACCGTTTCTTGACGTTTGTTCTATTTCAAGCCATTTTTACTGTGGCAACCATGGCACTCACTGTCCCCATCTTCCTATCCTACAAATGCCATGTGATTTTTCAAATACTCAAGGTTTCTGCTTCGGTATGGAATGGAGGAAGCTTCCTGTTAGAAGTGATGCCTAGACAAGTAATCGTGAAGGAGAAAACGAAATACGAGATTCAAATGCAGCCGGTGCTACAAGATCAACCTTCGGAATTAATGGTGAACACAATGACGGCGAACAGTTCGTCTGAGATACACCAGCCTTAAAAGCTGTAAAATCCACGGCGAATTGGTAAGTCCTTGGTTGTTGAGTGTTTGAGACAAAGGACGGGAGTTATTGGTTTTCTTAGAGAGTCCTAACATGTAGGCCTGATTTAAGAATTTATAGTGATTTTTTTTAAATTTAATCTACTATCATAAATCTGAATTTTGTAAAATTAAACTAAAAATTTTAATGGTTGTAATTTATAAATATGGAAAATTTGTTTTGGCAAAAGCAGGAAATGCTCATAATAAAAATTTGATTTATACTAAAAGGTTTTTTAAGATATAAACAATTAAAGATTGGGTTAATTGCATTAGATGTCTCCATATATTTGTCTTGCGAATAAAAGGCGTCTCGATTAATTCCGCAAAATCCAAATGCAAAACACCAAAGAGACCTGAAAACATATCTCTGATGTTACCTCGATCATCTCTCAACATTCTGTCACGCCTTACAAGGCCCGACAAACATTTAGCGGAACCATCAACATTGAACTTCGCAACATTTTCAGGTAGAGCGGACCTTCCCAACCCAATTACGCCTTACTGTTACCAATAAGACCACAAAGATTCCTTGATAATGTCACAAACCTCAGGGCTCAGAGGCATTAAGCCAATACGTTGAACTAAATCATGGAATGCTAAGATTGCTTTATAAATGTAAAATATTTAAACAAGGGAAGCAGTACCTTATATTTAACGCAGTAATATTTTAAACCCTTTAAATCCAAATCACAATTTGTTCTTCAAAACTCATTAATCTAATTAGATAATTACTGAAGCCACAGCTGCAGTTCTCAAAATTCTGCAAAATATTTGATAAGCATAGGCAAATGACGGTTTCATTTCACTAGCCAAACTTATATCATACCTGTCTAAGCAACTGAGGGTTGCAACATCTGGATGTTGACCATGTTTAGTGTTCGTTATCTGTCGGAAAGCTCACCACATAACCATCTGTTCCTCAACGAAAACCGAAAGAATTTACTGCTGTAAATGTATCGAATACGAACTCATTTCGGATGATTTTGTTAACATAAGATTCTCGGGAAGGGTGATATAACGTGTGGGAAAGAGTTTACTTTGCCAATTGCCAAGCTTAATTTCATTTGTGTTCATGGAATCTTCAAATTCTTATTTCCAAAAAAGAATCATTAAATAAATCAAAAAATTTAACATTCTTGACATTGAATCTAATGTTCTGGTCTACTTGAATCTTCATTCCTCATCAACAGCAAAAGGATCATTCTCTCCGTCTTGGATCGATCGTTTCTTCTTCAGCAAGAGAGTCCTTGCCTTGCTCAAGCTGGAATTGCTAGACTTGGTCATTCTCTGATAAGGAAATGAAGCATTCAAAACCAAAGTTAGTGCAAAATTCATTCCCTTAGTACACCGTTGTAATTTAAAAAAAAAAGAGTTACCTTTACTATTTGCCTGTTTTCTCTGCTCACGAATGGCAGAAGAGAGCTATCCTGCTGTATCGGAACCGGACGATGGAAATAACGAACTTGAACCTGTAGAATCCGAGCAAGAAACCAGACATGATCAATCTAACAGCCAAAAGAAGTACACTATATATGCAGCCATTCGAATGAACCAGTAAAGCTGACCTCTTCTCTTTCGGGTTCGTATAGCATATTACTGCAAGAGTTCTCTATTTCCGGACTAAACTCGAAGATGTCGTGAAAGTTTTCATTTTTCTGTTTATGGAACAAGCGAGTGTTTTTAGTATAAAGTAAAAACTATAAAGGAATTTCAAGGTAAAGATGATTAAATATACCATCATATGCTTCACAAATCCATCTTCTCCTAGAAATTGCCTTAGATACTTCATCTGCAGTCAAATAGGAAGCGGTTCAACTTCTTTACAAGATATGAGCAAAAGTAAACCGATCATCAAAGAAACGAGGACAAAGTTCAGTACCTGTATTATCTGAGACCGTGTCGACAATTTGAGTTTCCGGCCATTTATCGTCTCACAATAAGTTTGTTTCTGATTGTAAGTTATGGATACTGGCAACTTTGCGGAATCCTTAGCTTTGGTTGAGAATTTCTCCAGACAGTTGCTCTCGGAAATTAAAGCTAGCGCATCATGAGCCGCTGCGCAAACTGATTCATCCTCATTGTTTAGTAAGTTTGAGAAGCATGAAGTTGCCCTGCATCCGAATTTCCAAGACTATCAAACTAAGTACAAAAGAACATTGAATATTCACAGCGAATAGAACTGTTTAATCAGTATACTCACCCTTGCCAAATCTTGTAACTCAGCCTCCATCCGTCGAGAGTGGTAAGGAGAAAGGTCCAAGCAGATATAGCAACAGATAGAACAGCCGGTGAATGTTTATTTTTCGTCTGAATTGATTAAGCAAATTACAAAAAATCTAGAGGAGAGTAACTAAACACCAAGGTTTTAATTAAAATTACATACAGTCCAGCCAGGTTCAGTAAGAATGAAGCTCCATATCAATTGCATTGCTTTTTCGGTTTCGTCCGAATTTTTGCACCAAAGAATGTAACAATAGCTAAGCACTCAAGAACCTGCACTTGTAACAAAGTTCATGTATCATAACCATACACCCAGAATACGAAAACAAAGAATCAAACAGCAACTACATAGCTGAATGATTATAACGCAACAGTTACCTTTCCAATGTCAACTTTAGATTTAAGTCCATTGGAAACGGCATAAAATACATCTACGTACACTTCGTGCGAAGTGTCGATATATTCAGTAATCATTGCAATCAATCCTACAAGAACAGAAACATGTATCAGAACTATGTAAGATGAAGTTCAAAATCTAACGAACAAAGGATTGAACTTACCGATAGTATATACAGCATTCTCCATCTCTTTGGCCACACGGCTTTTTCGAATACACCAGAAACAATAGTAAACCAATGTTACAAAACTGCAAACAAGATTGTCAATACATAAGGTTGAGATTGTGAAGTTCTGGGTATTAACTATTAAAATTTTCTTTTTGTTAGAAAAAAGATTACTTACTTGTTCTCTACGAAATCCACCTCTATTTGGCGAACCAAAGCCTTTACTATTCCTGATAGTGCTTCCTCTCTCACCGATGCCCTGCATCAAGTTGAATTGAAACAAGTGAAATTTTACATAAAAACTAAAAACAAAATATACATATACATATACATATATATGTGTGCGCGCATATATTAAACCTTTTCTGGGACAACCGTGCGAAGTAACAATCGATGGTTTTGTCTTGAATCTGAGAATGTCCAGAATCGTCCTTGTCTTCGTTGATGCCGTAGTGTTCACGCCTACTCTTGGTTGAACCCCTGCAACAGATGAAGTTTCAGTATCAAAGAAGAAAAAACAACGTTGTTTAGAGGAAGAAGAAAAGAACAGCGATTGGATTTGGTTACTTACGTTCTAAATTTTTTCGACCTCATGTCTAACGGTATAACAGAAACAATTCTCAGAGCAATCTCTGGGTTTGTTTTTAGTTTTTTATTAGGTTTATTACTTTGTGAAAAAGGAAAACCTCCTATTTATAGGCAGATGGTTTATTACTCCATGTCGGTTTATAACTACCAGTAGTTTTCTATTAGTCGGATTATTATTGTGTAATAATGTGGAATTAGGATTCCGTTTTTATTTAATTTATGAGAAAAACTTTAATACACCGTCTGTGTTACACAGATCTTTTAATTTTAGGAGTTATGGGTTTAGTTTCGGGTTTAAAGTTTAAGAGTTTAGAATTTTAGGTTAGAGTTTAGAATTTTAGGTTTATGTTTAATTTTGATTTATAGTATAAATAGACAGACTTATGTAAAATTTATTTTACACGGCCTGCGTATTAAATTTAAACCCTTAATTTATTTGTTTATCATTTAGCCTATTTTTTAAATATATACTCCATATACTAAAAAAGATTATTTTTTGAAATAATTAAAAAAAAGAAAAACAGAGGCGTTGGTAAAATAAAGAAAAGTAAACGGGAAGCAGGCCTGGCTTCGTCGCTGCTGTGTAATGGAGGAGACTGAGACTGGTAGCTACTCTCTCTACCAACTATAAAAACACTCTCCATTATCTGTCTTCCACTTTAATTCTATAAAAAGCCCCTTTTTATCTCTTTCTTTTAAACCCTAAATCGGAAGCCCTAACGAAGAACGGAAACTGATTTCCATCCGATCAGCTTTGAAGAAATCGGAAGAGAAAATGACGAAGGGGAAGGGAATTTTAATCCCTAATTTGAAGCTCTCTCTCCCTCCTCAAGACGAGATCTCCTTGTCCAAATTTCTGTAATAATTAATTACTTTATGACGTCAACCCATTCAGTGAATCAGTGTTTCTTCTGCTTTCCTCTTTTAGAAATTTTGATTTTGGTGATGATTTTTTTTTCATGGCAGAACTGAAAGCGGGACATTCAAAGACGGCGATCTCCTCGTCAACAGGGACGGTGTTAGAATTGTCTCTCAATCCGAACCTGAAGCTGTAAGAATTTTCATTTTTTCTTTTCCTTTTCCTTTCTTTGATGCTTTTTTTTTTGTTTTCAGATCTTTTTAGTTTTTAGTATCACTAGACTGCTCTTGTTAGTTAGATAGATATACCAAATTGACAAAAACTGTTTTTATTTTATTATTATTCATAATTTTCATGCTTGGAAGACCTTATTTTTCTTTTGTCTGCGTGTTTTTTGTTTTAGCCTCCGCCTATTAAGCCATCGGAAGCTGACAATGATAATCAACTGAGTTTAGAAGATATAGATGCCATTAAAGTTATCGGCAAGGGTAATGGTGGAATCGTGCAACTGGTCCAACACAAATGGACTGGCCAGTTTTTTGCACTGAAGGTACATTTCCATGTACCAAGTTTAACACTTTCTGTATTTTCATGTTTCTTTTTTGTATTAGAATGTTATGTTCTTTTGTTAAGCAAGAATTATTTGCCCTTCCGACATAACATATGCTTGGTTTTATTTGTATTACCTCTACCTTCATGAAATTAAATGTTGTGAGGTTAGAACCTCTCTAGGTTGCAAAATTGTAACTTCAATTATTGTTCTTACATTGTCATTTTACCTTGTGTCAACTCAAGTGAACGCCTTGGTTCCTTGGAAACTTATTGATGGGTTTGATCGTAATAATGATAACAAAGATTCTCTCCTTAATTTGATTGACAAATGTATTATGATCCATCTCCTGTTATAGAAAGGCAATCGTTGTAGGCTAAACTAAGAATTAATGAAGCATGTCCAGACGAAGCCATTTTTCTAAACAGATTTTGTTGTTGCTTTTTAAATATTGGAGCTAGCCGAGACAAAAATAGCAATAGAAATGAGTTATTAGTTTTGCATCTTCATGTCCTCACAATTCTTAATTTCTGACATGTATTGTTTTGTTAGGTTATACAAATGAATATTGAGGAGTCATCTCGGAAGCAGATTGCAAAGGAATTGAAAATAAATCAGTCCTCCCAGTGTCCGTATGTTGTTGTTTGTTATCAGTCTTTCTATACCAACGGTTGCATTTCAATCATCTTGGAGTATATGGATGGTGGATCCTTAGCGGACTTTCTGAAAAAGGTTAAATCAATTCCTGAACCCTATCTTGCTGTGATATGTAAGCAGGTTTGTAAATTTGAACTTCAAATCAATTATAGTTTATACCAAATGTTCTGGGATGCAGTTTTAAATTCTTCTCATTAATGAAGGTGCTCAAGGGTTTGATATATCTTCATCATGAAAGACACATTATCCACCGTGATCTAAAGCCTTCTAACTTGTTAATAAATCATAGAGGAGAAGTCAAAATCACCGACTTTGGTGTGAGTGCAATAATGACGAGCACCTCAGGACTAGCAAACACTTTTGTCGGCACATACAACTATATGTCTGTAAGTAATGTAGTTTACCAAAATAATTTTTTTTAGTTGCTAAGGTTTATGTTATTCTTATTTGTTCTAAATTTATTAGTCTTTAATGTCTATTTGCTTCTTTTGTAGCCTGAGAGAATTATTGGTGGGAATTATGGCAATAAAAGTGACATTTGGAGCTTGGGACTGGTGTTGCTCGAGTGTGCAACTGGGCAATTCCCATATTCCCCACCAGATCAGGCAGCAGGATGGACAAATTTTTATGAGCTCATGGAACAAATTGTTGAACAACCACCACCTTGTGCACCTTCGAATCAATTTTCTCCTGAGTTTTGCTCATTTATCTCTGCATGGTAAAGATTTTTTTTTTTGAATTCCTTGATACTCTTGCCGTATGTTCTAGAATATTTTGGCGCACATGAATTGGCAAGTTTTGTATTAAAGTAAAAGTTCTCATCAAATTGGTAATCTGTCAAAGGAAATCATTTATCAATTTCCCTTCATTACTAGAATGATAGCGCCTCTGCGATTGGTATATTTTTCTTTCAAGAGGATTTTATAACATGTTTGATTGTACGTTTACCAAGCCAACCTTGGTTTTTTGTTTTTAATCGCTTTTCATTTATCCATGGCAGTTTAAAGAAAGACCCAAATGAGAGAAAATCGGCCCAGGAACTGCTGGTATGTAAATATCCTGATTCTTTTTTTCTTTTGCCTCCATTATTCTCAAGCATTTAAGAATCGATTAAATATCTGTTAATACAGGATCTGCCTTTCTTGAACATGCATGATGACTCGAATGTTGATCTCACATCTTACTTCAACGATGCTGGATCGCCACTCGCACAACTTTAGAATTTATGTGGTATGTCCGTGCTTGATATCGTAATTATATTAGTTGAGCTTGTCCTATAATACTTGATAACCCTGCCTTTGGAATTTAATTTTGAAATGCTTTGATGTGGGATTGATCACAGTTGTGTAATTCTTAAGGTTTCTGTTTATGTAGAATAAAAAAAAATGTACTTTTCTTGTCTATGGAAGCTTAGAATTTAGAAAAAGGCTTAAATGAACTTTAGGTGCCAAAAGTATACCTTTTTTAACTTTAGGTGCCTAAAGTATTTTTTTGTAAAAATAGGTGCCTAAAGTTTTTTAAGTTAGAATTTTAGGTGCCCCGCTGTTAAAAAAACCGTTAACCATTCAAAACGCGACATGTGGCATAAAATATTGACTTTTAATTATTTTTTTAAAAAAATTTAAAATTAATTTTTTTAAAAAACTGAAATTTATAAAATCATTCAAATCAGTCCTTAAACCCCCTAAATTCGAAATTTCCAAATCTTCACTGTTGCCGCCGCCGTCTCTGGCCTTACATTTTCGGTCGCCGGGCTCAGCCGACCCTTTTTCCCTCACCATCTGTCGCCGGAAATCGACGAACGGTTCACGTTCGACGTGAAATAACCATTCGATTTGCACACCGTTCGTCGGTTTCCGGCGACGGAGGTGAGGGAAAATGGTTGGCTGAACCCAGCGATCGAAAGGGTAGGGCCGACGGCTGCAACGGTGTGGATTTCGAATTTAGAGATTTTTAGGGACAATTTTAGAAAATTTTAAAAATTTAAGATTTTTTTGTAAAATTTTAAATTACTACAAATATATAATTTAAAGAAAATGACATGTGTTGCATTTTAAATGGATAACAGTTTTTTTAACAGCCGGGCACCTAAAATTCTAATTTTAGGCACCTATTTTCATAAAAAAATACTTTAGGCACCTAAAATTTAAAAAATGTATACTTTGGGCACCTATTTTTCTTTTAAGCCCTAGAAAAAATAAATGAATTCTAACCTAAGCAAACCATTCATGTGTGGAATAACAATTTAAAAAAGAACTGAGGGCAGCTGAAGGATATGACGTGTTTAGCTGCTGCTTTTAACCAGCTGTAGTCTTCCCTGCCGCCCGTTGTCCGTGTTTCCTTGAATGTGATATCGAGCTGTATGAGTAGCAATTGCATGTCCGAAAGAGCTGGTTGAAGCTTTACAGCAAATGATACCCTCCGATCAGAATCGACAGATTCTTGCAGTCTGACACTGTTTAAAGAGATGATCCATAGTCTCCTCTTCCTCCTGATATATAACCCACCAGTGATGGGCACATTGATATTCCTCCAGAACAGCTCTGTCTGAACCGGGACAGAGTAGTTGCTGATCTAAAAAAGAAAGTAAATTTCGATTAAAAAAAGAGAGAATAAGCTTTAGTTTCCACAAGAGGCTCCAATTGATATTGGGGTTCAGTGTTTTTTTTATCTCCGCTCCAATGAAGAAATAAGTAACAAATATAGTCAGACATTTAGCAAGTATTTTGGGGAATAGTGTAAACCCAAATAATATTTTGGGTTTTGGGGACGTTGGGGTATATTTTGAGATTTACGACAAATTTTATAGTGTAGGAGAAAGTCGCAACTTGTAGGAGAATACATTATTTGCAGGTGGCGACTCCTCTTTGATCTTATCTTAAATCGATAAAAATATTAAACTAAGGGGAATTTAAAGTGCCTTACTTTTTAAAATATTTAATTTATTTGGATTATTTTTCTAAAGTTGCTGACATTTAGATTCGCTTGCATCAAATCTATTTACAGTTTTTTATATACGTGTACAAATTTTTATGTATATTTAATTTTTAAAATTTGAAATTTAAAGTTATGACTTTAAATTCTTAGTTCAAAATTCTAAACCTTAAAGTTTACATAATACACATTGTAAACTCTAGAAAAGATAATTGACAGTTTTAGAAGTTTATTTGTAGATTTTTTTTATTAGTGGTGTATTAAATAATTACTCATTCTAAATTAAATTTTTAACCTAGGTAATTATTGATGCATCATCAGTGTAAAGAATTTTTTTTCACAAGCGGGCTTCTAAAGATGTCACACGTTTCTTTTAAGATCCTTACCCTTAAATTCTAAAGCTTAAACCATAAAATTTATTTCTAAATCTTAAAATCTCGCCATAAACAATAAAATTGTAACATCTAAACCTTAAAAATTAACGTGTGAAAAGAAATTATCCACCGTCAGTACATAAAATATTTGGATAAGCTACATAGATGGCCGCTTAACTATAAGATTTGTGTCAATTTGACCACGTAACTATTTAAGTGGTTCCAATCAAGTCACCCACCGTTAAAACTTAATTGAGGGGTTGATGTGGCTGTTAAATAAAGCTGGTATAATTATATATTTGGTCCTCGTTATTTACATAATCTATCAATTTAGTCATAATTTTAATTTAATAAAATAAATAAATTATTGAAGAATTTTTACTATTTTTATTTAATTTAATAAATTTATTTTTCTCCTCCAATCAAGTGATGACACGTGTTACCTAATTAGAGAAAGAAAACAAATACAAAATGACTTTGGGAGGATTTAAACCTGAGTAAGCCTATAGAAAGTAGCACGCAATTGCCACTGAACCAACAATTTTGTGTTAAGAAATACAAATTATATAATGTAATGGTAAAAAAGAGAGTATACAACTACAAACATACCTCGCCTCTCAGATTTGCATAGTAAACAGCCCCAAAGCCACCTTTACCAATCTTGTTAGCCATACTGAAAATATCAGTCGTCCGAACAAGTTCTTCATACCAGAACTCAATTGATTTGTCCACAGTAATATCAGTAAGGCCTGGAGAAATAGCAACAGCTAGAGCTGATTCTACTGCCTTAATTCCAAAAGCTAAACACATCTTACCAATCAAAAAAAGCAGAGACCAATCAGCAATTGAGATAATTGTAATCAAGATTTACCAGCAAAGTACAGATAAAATAAAAGGTGTAGATATCTCAGGCTCATCGCAGGAACGTAAGGTGCAAATTCTTGAAAAGCAAATTTTAAAAAATTAAAAAAGTCTTGAAGCATGTTTTTTGCTCTACATTCTGAAATAAAGGGCAATACATCAAGTGGGTTTGCTAAGAAATCACCTGTTTCTACTGGGTTTTCAGAGATTCCACTAGCAACACAATCTGAACACTTGTAAAAGCAATAAATTTGCAATGGCTTATATTTTGATTCCACTAGCAACACAATCTAAACACTTGTAAAAGAAATCACCAAATCCTTCGAGTTCGAGCCAAATTAGCAATATCGCCCATCAAACAAAAACGTATTCAATTAAGTTCTCCTATTCGCACATTGCAACAAATTAGCCCCTTAACCAACGTTGATCGTTACGGTGATAATGTGGCAGCTAACTATGCTGACATGATAGTTAACTATGCTGATGTGACGGTCCACGATGCTGACGTGACAGTACATGTGTGATGATGATGTGGCATAGGGGCTGAATTGATTTTTAAATCGAATTTGAGGGCATAATTGGATTTTTTGCCGAGTTTAGGGGAATAATTCATTTTAATTGAAAGTTCGATAACTTACTTAATCTTTAAGCTAAAAAATAATAAATTATTAAAAATTTAAAAATATTTAAATACTCATAAAATATTAAAAAATAAAAATACTATAATAAATTTTAAAAATTAAGTAAAAAATAAAATTAAAAATATGAAAATTTATAAATATAAAAATTCAAAATTTTAAAATATTTATAAATCATCGAAAAATTCTTCGACTGTTTCTGGCTATGCTAAGCCTACTAATATTCTTTGAGCATATTTTCAATGGAATCATCCTTGCATTAAAGTAGAAAAAACAAAAAAAATTCTTCGTTTTTCTACATCAAATATTAATGAGCATCAATTTGATGTAGAAAAGCGAAAGAAAATTTAAGTTTTATTATTACTCTGACACAAGGTTGATTCTACTGAAACTTTGTTTAAAGAATGGTAAAGTAAAGACTTTTTCGATGGAAATGTTCAAATTTTAATACTTTATAAACATTTTTAATTTTTATATTTATATTTTATCATTTCTAATCTCTAATACATTTTAATTTTTTTATATTAGTTTTTATTTTCAATAAATTTTAAAATATTTTTATTTATTTGTATTAAGTTTATGAATTTTTTAAAATTGAAGAATATTTTGATTTTTTGTGAGAGTTCTCACTTTGCTTATTTTAAAATTATCAGGAACCTAAAAGATATTTACATCAATTTGTTAATAGGTTTTTCGTATATTCCATTTATAAAAGTTTAACTTCAAAAACCAAATTATTTATCTAATTTTATTCAAAAACTAAATAAATCGATTAAATTAACTTAAAATTTAAACAAATTATTTATCCATTTTTAAAATTTTAATAATTTCTTAAATTCTTAATTTTTAGCTTAAATATTCTATTATTTAACAAACTTTCAATTAAAATGAATTATGCCTGAAATCGATAAAAAGTTCAATTATGCCCTCGAATTTAATTTAAAAAATCAATTAAGCCACTTTGTCACGTCATATCACACATGTACTACCAAATCAACATCGTGGACCAACCCTATCATTCCTCCACCAACGAAGAATTTCCCAGTAGATGCAGTCCCCTGATTTGCAAGATCCCAATGGTTTCTTGCTGCTATCATCTAGTTGCCAAAAAGTAAAAGGTTTATGATTTTTTAGATAAAACAAGACTCGTGGATTGCTTGAGCCTTATACTGGACATTGGAACCCGCTTGTGTGCTTGTACTGCCAAACATGTGGCCTACATACACCGTCTCCAAGATAATCTGGACAAGTTGCGAGCCGAAAGTGAAGCACTCGACCGCCACCGACATGACGTACAGCGGAGGGTGGAAGCCACCGAGCAACATCCACGAATGAGGTGTACGAAGGAGGTGGAACGATGGCTGACAGTTGCAGAGACCATGGTTGGAGAAGTGAATGGAATTATTCCACAGGGCCAAGCGGAACTAGAAAACATATGTGTAGAAGATTGCTGCCCCAGGAACCTGAAGTCCACCTACAAGATTGGGAAACGAGTGTGACGGAGCTACTGCGCAAGGCTGAACCTTTTTACTCGGACTCCGCCATTGTTTTGAGGCTTCCACGTAATCCTCTAATACTTGAATGGCCTTTGGAAAACACTATTGGCTTAGACTCTGCAGTTGACAAGGTATGGAAACCAATTGAGGATGAAAATGTTCGAATCATTAGATTATGTGGACAAGGCGGTGTTGGGAAAACGACCCTCTTGAAGAAAGTTTGCAATGAATTCCATAGGTGGAGCCATGATTTTGAGGCTGTCTTTTGGACCATGGTCCCTACAGGAGAGGGTTACATAGAGAAAGTTCAAGAGGTGATAAGGAAAAAACTGGACATACCTGATGACATATGGAAGCAGTGCTCAGGCGAGGACGAGAAAGCTTTGAGTTTATTTAGGATGACTGTAGGTGAAAGTATCCTAAGTAACAATCCAGATCTCTCAGAATTGGCAAATACGTTTGCTAGGAAATGTAGAGGGTTGCCACTTGCTTTCCTCGCTTTTGCAGGAACCGTGGCTGGTTTACAAAATCCTCGACTACGGCATTACACAATTGAGCTGTCACATACCTACCCATCACTGATTGCAGAAATGGGAGGTCATGTATTTCCATTTTTCAAGTTTAGCTATGATAACTTGAAAGAAGCCAAATACCAAAACTGCTTTCTGTATTGTTCTCTATTACCCGAGGATTACAACATTAGAATAAATGAACTCATCGATCTATGGGTAGGAGAAGGTTTCTTAGATGGACCAAATCCATGTGATCAGGGAGGATTTATGGTCGACGCTTTAAAGTTTACTAATTTACTTAAAACCGATGAATCTAAACGCGTTAGGATGCATGACATATTTCGTCACATGGCACTGTGGGATCAAGGAAGAAAGAAGAACAAGGTTTTAGTAATTAAAAGTGGAAAGCTAACTGATCTGAAACTTACAAAAAGAAAAGAGGTAAACTGAATTCCTTATTTGGTTGTATTAGTATTGAAGCACAAATCCACTCCATCTTACCCTTATCTAACAACCTTGCTCTTAAGAGATGGACGACTAGAATTCTTTACTGATGGATTCTTCGTCTCCATGCTTGCTTTGAGAGTTTTGGATTTGTCAGGTAATCGAAATTTAGTTGAGTTAGCTTCTAATATTGGAAATGCTAAAACTTTACAGTATTTTAATTTGTCATTTACAAGCCTAGCAGAGTTGCCCATTGACCTTGGAAATTTGAGAAATCTCAAGTGTTTGCTATTAGATTATACTATGAATCTCAAATGGATACCAAAGGAGGTGATTTCCAATCTTTCTCTCTTGCAAGTTTATAGCAAAATTAATGGAGTCGACCAGCAATTTGGCTCAGTTGAAAGTTTGACTTACGATGAAATTGCCTTTTTAGAAGTTTTGGAGTGTTTGAATCAGATTACCAAGATAGGTATCACGGTATTTTGTGCCCCTTCTTTAGGTAAAATTTTGCAATCCAACACTTTACGAAGTTGTGTTAGATATTTAACTTTGATGGAGTGCTCAGACTTGATTTCGTTACATTTGACAGAAGAAGTAAGTAATCTTGAAAGGCTTGAGATATTTCGTTGTAGTTCACTCAAAGAGTTTAAATTATTTGAACGGTGTAAAGTTAACAACCTCACTTCGGTCTGCATAGGAGTTTGCCCATCATTGTTAAACCTCAATTCTCTCGCTCATGCTACAAACCTTGAGAGTCTAACAATTTTACATTGTGAGTCACTGAATGAAGTAACAAGTGAGGAAATAGAATTCCTTAAGTTGAAAACTATTTCTCTAGTTTGTTTGCAAAATTTGAGACGCATTTGTCTGTCGTCGAGGTGCTTTCGTTCATTGTTGAAAATTGAAGTATCCAAGTGTCCTTTGTTGAGGAAACTGCAAATTTTTTTATCGAAGATTAGAGGAGAAACAGAGTGGTGGGATAATTTGATTTGGGATGATGAAGCTGTTAAGGATGCTTGTGGCTTGAAATTTGTATCCACCTTATTCAAGTTCTCACAAAATTTGAATCTATGTTCTCCCCATGATAATGATGATTTTTTGGAATACTATATGGGTATTTTATCTTATTATCAAGTTTGGGAATCTGCTGACAGGTATATTCTTTTGTTATTGACAAGTCATCCTATTATTGTATTTCAATAAATGTGGGAAAATTGTGTACTACCTTAATCTTATGCAGTCGAGCCCTGGTAGAGTAAGTAAAGAATTAGAGTGTCAATTGATATTTTTTGAATTTTTTATATAAAAAATATTTAAAATAAATTTTATTTAAAAAATTACATATATCATTTGTTAAATTTTTATTCTGTAATTTAAATTTTCTGATTGTTTTTCACTATTTTTGCATGAGAAGTAGGTATAATCGATAGGTAAAAGAGTATGTTAGCAAATTATTTATGCTTAATTCATTGGTGATAAAATTCATCGTACAATCACTTCATTTCTGAATACTTGTCAGGACCATGTACTCCTCACGAGACTTTCCCTGAAATTCTGTATTTTCTACTTTCTGATGTCTTTTTCTTGATTTATTAAAGTTTGATTTTGGTGAACTTTCCATGCAGCGGCGTCGGAATTGTAGCACAGAGTGCAAGTATACACCAAGATGAAGATGAAGATGAAGATGAAGCCGTAAGTTTTCCTTTCTTTTCTTTTTCAATTTCAATGCATTTGCCCACTTTTTAAATATTTCTCATTGTCCAGATTCTTCGAATTTCATATATCTAATCACTAGACTGCTCTTTACTAACCTATTAATGAATGTAGTTTTAAGTTGAGCTAATTACACCTGTAACGCCTTCGACCCAGATGTCACATTTGGGCCTCAAGCCCAAACCCAAAACCATAAAATTTTCTTTTCAAACATGATCAACCCATCCAATTGCAAAAGCATTTAAAACTAACGATCAAAATAAATATATGTATAAGTAAATAAAATAATACGTAGGAACTCTAATTTAAATTTAAGACGTTTGAAGGTACAATTTAAATAATCCAATTGCAGCGGCGCGTGGGGGCGCGAGACGGCGGCCTCGGGCGACCAAACTTCACCGGTCAATTGTTCTCGAGCCGGTGAACTCGTTGGTGGCCTTCGTTTCTTGATTCGAGCCCTCTAACCCCTTGAACAGATCAACCCAAAACTTCTTCTCTCTCACCTCTTCCGATGGCAACTCTGACGACGGTGATGCTGGTACCGGCAGACTCGTCTCGATGAGATGAACACAATGACGTTGGTGGTGTCGCGATCGGACGACTAGATCTCCGTAGATCGAAATTTGAAATTTTCATCCCAAATTTTTCCTCTTTTTTTTCTCTCTCCCAATATTCTCATCTTTTTCATTTTCTCTCTCTTCCATCATTCTTCTTCCCTCTTTCCAACCATCCACCTACTATTTAAAATTCAAACAACATTTTTCTTTTTATTTTTTTTCTATTTTCTTTTTCCATATTTACCCCTAAGCCCAATTACAAAATTTTAATTGGGCCATGAACCCCAAGCCCAATACTCGGTCCAAGACCCGATTCGTTAACCCGGAACCTGGGTCGTTACAACACCATACGTCCCCAAGCTATAATTCTCATTATAAATTAGTCCTTAAATTTTTGAATATTCTAATTTCATCCCCTAATTATGAGTCTCATTCTAAATTAGTTTTCAAACTTTTGAACAGTCCAATTTCATCTCCAAACTATGACTCTCATTCTAAATTGATCCCTAAAACTTTTAAACATTCTAATTTCATCCATAAATTATCGGTATATGTTAATCACGTCCCTTGTTAATAAAAGTTGTTAAATATCATGTAAATACCGATGTGTATTATGTAATTATATGATGTGATACAACTTCAATTATTGTTTGTGTCACATCATAGTGTTACATAATACACATCAGTGTTTACATGACATTTAATGATTTTATTAACAAGAGACGTGATTAACATATAGAGATAGTTTGAGGATGAAATTGGAAAGTTCAAAAGTTTGGGGACCAATTTAGAATGAGGGTCATAATTTTAGGATGGAATTAGTTACAACTTTAGGTGTTTGAAACTTCTTTAGGAATTAAAATGATTAAGATCATTTATCTTGTTTTCTTATCTTGTTTCTGTTGTTTTTTTTTCTTCTTTTTGAAAATTAGTTGACATTAGAAAACATGGACGTGATTAAAGTTATCGGCAAGGGGTTATGGAACAATTGGCCCGACACAAACATCCAGCCACACAAAACGACTGGCCAATTATTTGCATTAAAGGTAAGTTAATATACCCTACTTTTTCAACAATTTATATCATTATTATATTTGCTCCGTAAATGTGTTTTTTGAGTTTTGAGTTCTCACACAATATCCTTATAACAGATCATTGAAATGGTAATGGAGTCTATTCACGGGAAAATTGCGAAGAAATTGAGTTCAATTCAATCCTCTCAATGTCCACATGTTGTTGTTTATTATCGGTATTTCTATGACAATAACAATCGTACCATTTCAATCATATTAGAGTATATGGATGGTGGATCCCTTGCTGATCTTCTGAAAAAGGTTAAATCGATTCCCGAACCCTATATTGCTGCAATCTGTAAACAGGTCGGTACATTTGAACTTCGAATTAATTAATGATAGTTTGAGCTACACATGTTCTGGTATGCGGTTTGGAACTCTTCTCTTTCATGCAGGTGCTCAAGGGCTTGATTTATCTTCATCGTGAAGTGCACGTTATCCACCGAGACTTAAAGCCCTCAAAGTTGCTAATAAATTGTGGAGGGGAAGTCAAGATCACTGACTTTGTGGAGAGTGCAGAAGTGATGAGCTCCTCAGGACGAGCAAACTCTTTTGTTGGCACATACAACTATATGTCTGTAAGTAGTTCATTTATTCATGTTGTGTCTCAACAATCCTTTTCTGTTATCTTATTCTTATTCATTCATACCTCATTAGCTTTTTAATGTCTACTATTTGTGTCCTGTGTAGCCGGAGAGAATCATCGGAGACAGTTATGGTATTGACGCCGACATTTGGAGCTTGGGGATAGTGTTGCTTGAGTGTGCAACAGGAAAATTCCCGTATTCGCCTCCCGAGCAGGCGGAAGAATGGACTAACTTTTATGAGCTTATGGAATGTATTATCGAAGGACCAGCACCTTGTGCACCTTCAGATCAATTTTTCTCCCGAGTTTTGCTGGTGTATTTCTGCATGGTAAGGATTATAGTTCGAATGAGCTGAGTGATGCACTTGCATAAAATTGTTTTTACGTCAAGTCCTTTTGATACACTAGAGGTAGCATCTGCAATAGCCACTTTCTTCATTTTGACTTGATAGAATTTCTCGAACTTATTTGTTTATCAAGCTCAGTTATCCTTTCTTCTATCAATTACAGCCTCCAGAAAGATCCAAAGGAAAGAATGTCTGCGCAGGAACTACTGGTACGTAAATTCTGCATTAATTCATGGCATGGTCTAGTTGTTCTCGAGTAAATGGATACTGATATCGGTTTTACGTATATGATTTTCGATCTGAATCCAGGAGCTGCCTTTCATGAAGATGTACGATGATGCGGGAGTGGACCTCTCGTCCTACTTCAGCAGTGCGGGGTCTTAGAACAACTTCTCTGGTATGTCAACTCCTGGGGTTTAGTGTCTTTTAACTTTGTAATATTGAACCTTAAGGGTAGCTCTGGCCTTTGAAACTAAAATTGACATGTTTTTTCCTCTGTTTCTTTTGTTTTTCAAGTCAGGGACTCGGGTTGCGAGGAACAGTGCTGCTTGCCTGTGTATCGAAACGATTTGCTTTATACAATATAGGAATGCTGTTACATATCATCAAGACTGAAAATAGTTTTATTGAAATTTTATAATATTAGTTGGACACTCTTTCCCCCCTTCCGCTGTCTGACATCAAGATTTCGCTCCTAGTGCTGATTACGAAGGGGTTTTTTAACAAGGCCCTATTTTACCTTTAAAAATAAACTTGCTGCAAAATAGACCTTCATGTGTGGCGAATTGAGTTTGAGTTGTATTAAGTTGTGTTAAGATGATAATACCTATGTTGGTGCTTGTGCATTTGGATGCTTAATTTACTATGATTTGACACTCGGATAGGGTTGATTAGTTATAATCTGGTAGATTGCTCAAGGAATTATATGATGGTAATCATCCCTTTTTCTGGAATTAAAACAAAATTGCTTTCTTTGCTTATGAATTGGATGCATCTTAGAACCCTTAAGTTACTAAACCAAAATCATGTGCATTACTTTTAACATGAGGTTAGATTTTTCTCATTGTTTCATTTACTAAGAACAAGCCTTGTGCTTTAAAGATTATATGATCATCTTGCTGTTCACATATCTAAATGCAAGATATCTTCGACCGAGAGAGTACACAGCATAAGAATTTCTCTTCGGTATTTGTTTCTAGTTTCAGTTATCTATCCAAGAACATGGTTCCAAGGAATAAAAATTGTTATGTCAACAATATTTCCATTACTTTATCATGTATCACCTCTACGGTAATGAAGTTGCAGGCAAATTTCAAAGACATTCAATCCTCCAGATGTCCACATTTAGACGATAGAAACGAGACGAATTCACAAGTTTCAACAAAGTAAATGAACCATATTCATCCAAGGTCAAGTTTCGAAGATGCTTATATCGAAACTTTATTGAAGAGAAGAATAGGATTCAGAAATTATAATATGTTTATAAATAAAATGGCGTGCAAGTTTCCATTTTAGAGGTAATATGTTTATAATCATGTTGTAAAAGAGGAAATATGAACATCATCAATGTCTTCGTAATTAGTGTCCAGCAGGGGGGATATACGAAAGTCTTACCTTGTCGTCAAGACTAAAATGGCATGCAAGTTTTTCGTTGTAGAGAGCTTCCCTTGAATCGCCATAGTAGGCATAATTCCTTGTTGAACCAACAATGGCAGCTACAAAAGTACAGGACTTCTAGTTTCAGTAACCAAAAAAATACTTAACAAACACAAACTGCAAAATATAGCCCAGATATTAGTGTTCTTTTTAATGGTTTACCTGCATTTCGAAAAACAAGAGTGCTACAAGACTAATACCCTTTCATTAATACACGACCAGTGGGACAAACTACCCTCGACCCAAACAAAATTTAAGGTTACAACCCTGTCCCAATAAATCGATTACAACCCTGGGAATTGCAAAGACAATCAAGGGGGATCAAACTGGAAATCACCCACATTCCCAATTGCTTGTTTAGCTAGACTATCGAGCTTCTAAGTTACACTTTCTTGGTGTGTGACTAACCAAAATTCCATCATCCGATACCATATCCGCACATTCTTTAACCATGCCAGCGAATTAAGGAGGAGCTTCAATAGGCTTTTTGATCCACTCGACAACTTTAGCACAATTGCTTTCCACGATCAAATGATGGAAACCATACCAATGAGAATTTTTAAATACACCAATAGCGTGCTTGATTGCAGCAATCTCAGCAACTAAGGACGAACCTGAACCGATTGTGAGAGAAAAGGAGATTAGAATGAAACCGTTGCAATCTCTAAGCAATCCACCGATACCCTCAAAAGAGCCGTCTCTCGTCATAGCTCCGTCAACGCTGAACTTGAGAAAGCCTATGGGAGGCGCGCGCCACATGACATTGTTCCCAGATTCAGATTTTAATAGGATCGCCTTATCTATCAGTTTCGGATCATCCACAATATGATCAAAGGACAAATCACAACCTGGGTATTTTGCCTTAATCCACCAAGCAATGCGTGTTTTAACCAGAAAATTAATCATGAGAGTATCCAAGTGTTTACCCCTAAACATGGCATCATTCCTACTTAACCATAAAGACCAAATGATTGCAAATGGGATAACATCCCTTAGAACGCTTTTAGTTCTATCGGCATCTTCAAACCAATAAGAAGAAAAATACCTGGACTTTGATGGAGTACTCCTGACAGTCCCAACAGAGCAAGAAAAGCACTCCAAACCTTCCAGGCGAAAATGGCAGCAGCTACCCAGTCCATAAATGGCATAAAAAGCTGGAAGACATCTCAAAAGATGCAGAAACCAAAAAAAAAATCACAGGCAGAGGAAAGCTGGAAGACATCTCAGGAGAGTGCAGAAACCAGCCACAACAGTTGCAAATTATCAACAATGACTATGGGAGAATTCAACGGCTCCCGAAATAAGGGAGGTTCTTTTTACTTTTTGAGACGGCACAATTGCTACCAAAGAGATGAGAAGACAAAGAGATGAGAAGACATCCAAGATCCAAGCTGGAAGTCTCTCTACGTTTACTCACCAGCTTGTGGGGGAGTGTTGATTGGTGTAGATTGCGGAAAATTAGGGAATGCATTCTTGACATCAAGTTGGTGCAGGTTACAATCATTGTTGACAGCAAGACTTAACAAAACTCGAACAGTGTTGAGTTTTGCCACTGGAGCAAAAGTTTCAGTATAATCAATCTCATAGGTCTGTGTATACCCTTTAGCCACGAGCCTTGCTTTATATCTCTGCAAACTGCCATCAAAGTTATATTTCACAGAAAAAAACCCATTTACAACTGACAGGTTTTTTACCTTGGGGAAGATCCATTATTGTCCAGGTACCATTTTTCTCAAGTGCACTGATCTCTTCTTCAACAGCCCTTCTCCACTTAGGATGCTTTAGCGCCTCATCAACAGTTGTAGGAATTTATTTTTCATCTAAACTTGCTGTAAAAGCTTTAAAAGATGGCATCAAAGAACTGTAAGCAACAAATTTCTGGATAGGATGTTTAGTGCACTGTCTAACTCATTTTCTAATAGCAATAGGAAAATCATCCAGATTAGGAGTAGTAGACTCACTGATCAAATTTCCTTCATCTTCCATATTGGCAATTGGACTCAAATCCAATTCTCGGCAAGTGTCAGATTGCAAGATGACCTCGGGTATAGTTTTCTTTCTCCTTGTAAAGGTCAAAAGTTGTTTGGGAGGAGTAGGTGTTTTGGAAGGATCTTGAGAAGTTGCTGGTGTTTGTGAAGGGATTGGTAAAGAAGATACATGTGAGAAATCTGAAAGTGTTGTAGGCAACAATGATGGATTTGTGGAGTGAGTGAATGAAAAGTCTGGAGGTATAACAAAACTAGGAGAAGTTACCCGATGTTGGTAAGAAGACTGAAAATCATCCCAAGTCTCCCCCTGAATTGCAGCCTTAGTAAAGTAAGGGTCCTGTTCAAAAAAGGTAAGATCCATAGTAACAAAAAAATTTCGAGATGGGGGTGATAGCATTTATAGCCTTTCTTAAGTGAAGAATACCCTACTAGCACACACTTTACAGATCTAGGATCTAACTTGGACCTATTAATAGCTGAATTATGAATAAAAATTGTACAACCAAAGATCTTAAGAGGTAATGTACAAGAAAAAGGCTTAACGTGGGGATATTTTTCCAAGAAAATTAATTGAGGGGTTTGAAATTTCAAAACCTTACTGGGCATGCGACTGATCAAATATGTGGCAGTTAACAAAGCCTCTCCCCACAAGTACTTAGAAACATTACTGGTAAATAAAAGGGATCGAGTGACTTCAAGAAGGTGTCGGTTTTTTCTCTCTGCCACTCCATTCTGTTGTGGAGTATCAACACAGGAACTAATCTAAACTATTCCTTTTTTTCGAAAAGAATCACCCAAAGACCTAGCAAAAAATTCACTGTCATTGTCAGATTTAAACAATTGGATTTTAGTATGGAATTGGGTAAGAACCATGGTGTAAAATCTCTCAAAAATGCTTTCAGTTTCAAACTTTTCTTTCATCAAATAAGTCCAAGTAGTCCTACTATGATCATCAATAAAAGTAATAAACCATTTACAACCATCAACATTCTTCACTCTAGAAGGGCCCCAAATATCACTATGGATCAAAGAAAAAGGGTGAGATGGTTTATAAGTAGATGGCAAGTAGGATGCTTTGGTTTGTTTAGCAAGAGGGCAGATATGACATTTAAATAAGCTTGGCTTTTTATTGATGAATAAGGAAGGGTACAATTTTGCAAGATATTGAAAACTAGGATGACCTAACCTAAAATGCCACAATAAAATATCATCACTTTGTCCTAAAGCTGTAAATGAACAAGGAGATTGAGAGATAGAAGAGGGTGGAGTGCCATGAAGAACATAGAGGCCATTGTGCAAACTAACATTGCCAATCATTGTCTTCGAGTCCATTGCTTGCAAAACACAACCAGAAGCATTAAAAATTGTGGAACATTTTAAATCTATTGAAAGCTTGCTAACAGATATAAGATTGCAGGCAAGATTGGGGACAAATAAGACATCATGGAGCAACAGATTTTCATTAATACTAATAGAACCCTGAATTTGAGAAAAGGAGCCATCAGCAGTTTTAATAGATCTACCAGAAGAAGATGCTATGTGTTTAAGGAACAATTCCTTGTTACCAGTCATGTGGTCAGACGCCCCAGAGTCGATGATCCAGGTTGGAGTAAGTTGTGCAGATAAAAGGACTGTAGGGAAGGAGGTACCTTCAGTTTCGTTCATGGCCAGATTTGCCTCACCAGGGCATGCAAATTTCCCAAACAATTTCTGAAGATCTTCAACATTCCTTAGTAAAACTTGTAACACCGGAGACGAAGCTAAATGGGACTGTGCATCTCTAGAAGACCTTGGCTTCCAATCGATCGTTTGCCATGAAGCTTCAAAGACTTCTCCTTGGAATGGCACGGTTTCTTGCAATGATCACACCGGGCTTACCTTTTTAGTAGAAGTTGTCCGAGTGAGAAGAGCGAGATCCTTCATGGGAAGAAGATTCGGGAAGCATCACGGTCGTCGCTCTCCTCCTTAATCATGAGAAAAAACTTCTCTAATCGAAGGAAGAGGGGAGCTGCCAAGAATCCTACTATGAACTGCATCTAACTCTTTATTCAACCCATGAAGAAATTGGAAAAAATTCTGCGTTGCAAAGAATTTTTCGTACAAGCAAAGATCTGTTGGTGTCTACCATTCATTCTCGCGCTCATAAAGGTCTATCTCACGCCAAAGGGCATTGAGGGTATTGTAGTATAGGGTGGTGACATTCCTTCTTGTTTGAGAACCAAAGTTCGACCTTCAATCTCATACAACTCCGAGATATTATCTCAGACAGAATAGGTTTCTTGGACAACCCTCCAGCATTTCATTTGTTTGGTAAAGGAGAAAATTCTTGCCTACACTAGGAGCCATAGAATTGAGCAACCAAGACATCACACGGCTATTTTCCCGCATCCATTTGGCATAACTAGCAAAGCGTGGGTCGCAGCTTGTCATCCTCCCCGTGAGATAGCCCAATTTGCCTCGCCACGAGATAAAAATCTTGATGATTGAGACCATTCCAAATAATTATTTCCATTCAATCTATGACAAGTAATAACAAGGTGGAAGTTTCATTGAGATCATCGTAACTGTAAATAATTTACGTGAAGAAGTGATTTGAAAAGAGAGGAATTATAAGAAGATGAGGTGGCCATCGACTAGGGTTTTATTTAGAAGATCGAAACCAAGCCGATACCATGTAGAAAGTAGTGAAAATGTAAGAGAGAGAGTGTTGTTATTCAATATCGAATAGGTTACAACATAGAACTCTTTTATAGAGTCCTTAAGAATTTATCTTTAACTAGGAATCCTAATAATAGAAGACTTCTTATCTAATAACAGATAACTCTTAGTCTTTATCCTACTAACAGATAACTCTTAGTCTTTTATATAATATACAAGCCGTATTATCCTACAATAATAACAGTCCAACTTTTAGATGCTTAAAAATTCTCAATGGAAAACGAAAACTGTAACATAAACAGAGAAAAACAAGCAAATTTATCCACCTTGGTAAGAAGCTCTAGAGAGGAGAAAAACTAGAAGCAAACTCAAACTTGACAGAATATTCCATTTATAATATAAATTTTGCACCAAAAAGCCCCAACTACCATTTCAATTTTCCATTTAAACTATATTCAATTACTAGCTAAAGTTCTGATGGCCAAATTCTTCAGAAGGCTTTTACGAAAATCTAAACCCCAGAAACTAGAAAGGTAAAAAAATAGATTCATGAGAACATTTAAGCATGTATACCAGGAAGGGAGAGGGGAAACTACACTGCCTCGGATTTTCAACCACATGACACTCATGGTTGACACAGATTTCGGGTATAAGATTGCGAGAACCGGAGAAGCATTATCCAGTTGAAATCAGAAAACAGCGAAAAGAATTTTTGGAACCATCTTGAGCTCTTTACCATTTGAATACTATAAGGAGTTTGAACTACCCAATAGGAGGCAGTTCACTCTTGTCACATAGAAGATTTTTACCAACTTTCAGTTGATTGAGGTTAACAATATTGTCATCACGCCAATTTCCATCTTTTTTTCTTTGTTAGTTTTAGTCCAACCAGACAATTATTTCCTTGAAATCCTTTGAATTTATTCTAGGCTAAAGATTGATTTCTATATCCTTACGTTAAAGTGCTTTCATACAGACTTGGTTTGTGCATTCAAGATATTAAACATTGTCATTATGGATATGCACAAATGAAAACCAAAACAAAAAGGAGCCTGGATGTTAAGAGAATTACCATGTACTTTTCATAAGCCATCGTGACAAGCTTGTCAAGAGCATTTTGTTCAAATTCCCTATATAAAAAATGATATGTTTATACATACACTGGGTACCAATGACTTTATGTTAAACGGAAAACTAATACAATACCATAAAGAGAGAAAGGATAAAACAATACTTCTCCTGAAGTGTTCTTGTTTCTGAGGCAGCTTTCAATAGTTCATCAAGCAAGCCTTTCTTCCTTGAAACCTATTGCATTCACAAAAAAATTAGAAAATGAACTTCTCAGAACAAATTTTGAGCTTTTTGATAGACAGTCCAACAATAAGTATAGTAGTAACTAGTGAATCATAGAAGAAGGATAGAAATTGCTGAATATCTAAAGGCAACTATCATGAAATAAAGAGTGGAAACAATAATGTGAAGTGTGAAGAGAAAAAAATGTAAACACGATTGCATATTGTAGCCCCGATAATTCCTTTGAGAAACTACCTGTTCATTGAGCTTCTCCTCTAGCTTACTAATGTCATCACAGATTTCATCATCATCCATCTGTGTTATGTCAGGCTGAGAAAGAGTGAAATATGTAAAGTTAAATACATTAACAAACTTAATGTCAGGGCTGAAACAGAAAAAAACCCAACAGACAAACACAACAGTAGGCAGAATAAACAAGACTCCAAGATAATGAGAAGATGCAGCGGACAAACATGCACTATTTGACAACCAACCATTCAGATAACAGTGGAAATGACCAGATTGCTAGATCATGATATTGATTTTGAAACAACAAAGAGAGCAAGAGAGAGATAATTGACAAACGCAGATGGAATAATATCAAAAGATAGGGATAATGCAGCATTTAACATAAATATTCATGTAGAAGAAGACCAACCATTGGTTCTAAGAAAATTCCGATACTTTCAGCCTCCAAAATGAGTTTCTCATTGATCTTCATACTCTCGTACTGAAATTCTGAGCAAACCATATCAGGTATTGGTTTGTCTGGAAAAGTAACATTCAGGGAATGACTAAAAGTTGAGCTTCCTGTGTTTCCCAACATATCAATTTCAGGATTATCGTATTCTGGCCTCCCAGATGTCCTATAACCATTAAAAGAAGCATGCCCAGTAGATTGCAAATTTACAATATGACTCAAACCATTAGATCCCAATTCTCCATCCATTTGAAATCCAGTTCCATATACGTCAAATTGGGGGTCTTCATTCCCAATGTCAGTTTCTTCTTCAGGAATTAGAGCTGCTAAAAGTCTCTGACACAGGGGAATCACATTATTGTCCCTGGTATCCAAAAGAATTTCATCAGTTGATGTTTTAGCAGCAATCCTGCCATCTCTTTCCTGTTCAAGTAGTCCACATCCATTGGAGATGGTACTACAACAGTCGGCAATAGAAGGAAGTGGCATCGTTCCCAGTCTTGTGAGTTTATAATTTCCCTAAAAGATATGAAAGAGTTTAGAGAGACCAAAGTATTTGTGAAACAGATGTGTTTTGAGTTTCAAACTTCAATCAGAATGAAACCAAAAACAATTAAGTTCAATAAGAAACAAGGTACTTTTACCTATTCACTAAAAATACTACATGCAAAAAAGGTTTAGGCATAGTGCTATCTTCTCTTTTTCTTTTCTTTTTTTACAAGGTGTTCCAGTGTTACAAAGACGTGGTTGAAGAGAACACTCATAAATTTTAATGTTAAAATAAACAAATTTGAAAGATAGACTTTAGGATCGCATGTCAAAACAAAATATGAATTCTTGAAAATCAATCATGTGGTTCGACAGCCATCAATCCTAACATAATTAGCAAGCCAAGAATAACTTATTTGTTTCATGTCTTTTTTGGTCAAAACCTAATGAAAATATAAATATTGTCAACAACCCATGCCTATCCTAGAGACAATGTAGGGTGAAGGTCTAGGGTCAATCCCCTTTCCCCTACGTTGTCGAAAAGAAATCGCCCATCCTGGCCAAAAACAGACATAAATTGCAACCAATAATTCAAATTAAGCATTTCAATAAAAGATTTAATTCAACAATATTTTCCAATGATTTTCTTCTTTAAAACAGAATACAGTAAAGGGTTCCGGTACCTGCTGCTTCAAATAGGCAATATCTGCATCTGATATGAAACCAAGAAAAGGCTCCATCTGCCTCCAAAAGGAGTTGGGAAATGCATGGGCTGCAATGAAAGTAAAATCAACCAATGCTAGAGGAAACTCTGAACCAAATAAAATAACAAAACTTTGACAAAAAAAAAGTCCAAATATTTCAGGAGACACTACCAGAAGCAATAAGAGCACTGACAGCAGCCACCAACTCTTCATGTCCATCATCGGAACCAACTAAGAAAATGCACCGAAGGCAATTAGAAGCCATGTACATGCGCAGGCAAATTTTAAGAATCCAGGGAAATTTCTTAGTTTGAAATGTAAATACCAAGAAAATCTGCAGCTGCGTTCATTGCTGCATGCTTCTGGCGTGCATAGGCCTTGCGATCAGTGAGCTTCCTAGTTGGAGGCCGACCAGCCTTGCTGAGAACAATATTCATCAAACTATGAGATTTCAATCAGGAAAAATAATGGTTCTAAACCACAATAAAAGAAATATTATGGGAGAATAAAGGTAACAGGTGGTCAGGAAGAAAAAAATTAACCTTTCAGTCTTATTCAAGCCTGGCACTTCTAAGCTGTTTTGCTGTTCTCACATTGCCAAACTTCTCAACTGTCATTGGCATAAGAGACCTTGTAGAAGTAATACCCCTCCCTGTCCTCCCTTGTCGACGTACACCATCTCCAATATCTTCTCCAGTCATCAGCTTATTCTTTCTTGATGGCAGGACCAATGTGGATACTTTCTGAATATTCTGCCCAGCTTTCTCGTCTATTTCACCAGACCTGTCCACCTTTTCTTTAGATTTGATTTCAGCAGCCCCAGACTCCTCGCTCTCAGAAAGTGTTGCCGAAGATAAGGCATCACCTTCTAGTTTAATTTGCTGCGGAGAACTGCTTGAGAAGCGTCTAGCAAATCCTGACCCAATCTCATTACCTGCCATATCAGACGCAGGATCCAGCGAAGGAGTTTCATCATTACTTGAAATGATAGGAACAATATTTGCTCATCTTGCAGTACGGGAGCTCTTCTGTGGTCTCTGGCTTGCCCAGCGGGCAACAGGTGGTGATGAAGACTGAGCTGATGCTGTGCGTTTGCGATTAGTAGCCCCACCATGAGTAGGTGGTTTATTTATACAGTGAGAAAGCTCCCAGTCATTTGACTGGTGACAACTTTGGTGCAACTCCAGTGCCTGATCGTGGACCACGAATAGATGCATTCATTTTTGTGCTTGAAGTAGGACTAACCGAATTAAATTCATCACGAACACTCATCCTGCACATTGTACAGACCAAAATGGATATAAATATAAGTTCACAAAGAGAAGGCCCAAAAAGGTAAAGTACTCCAGGTGCCTGACATAAAGATGCCCCAAATGACAAAAACAAAGACTTTATAAATTCAAATTGAACATAGAAATTTACGCTAAAAATGGAAAACAAAATATTCATCAAAAAAATTATGCATACTTGTTAGCAGCTCTGAGATTCACTCTCTCTTTATCAGGACCAACAGGACGGTCCCTCCTATCATTGAGAAGGGAACTGACATCCGGGTCAGTCCTGGGGACAGATGACCGTGGACCCAAACCTGATTGCTGCGAGATACCTTCTGGTTTTCCAACTCCAATAAATCCATTAGCAATTCCTGACCTATAACAGTTTATATATTTAATAATAGAAAATCAAGAGTAGGATACATCAAAATGTTAAAAAAATAAATTAAAGGAAGGTTCACTTCACGAAATGCTCCAGATAGAAGGTTTGAAAAAAATTTCAAACAAGAAAGCCCCTCACACAATTTCTGCACAGCCACCATTATGACCGGCTGTTAAGGAAATTACATCCCCTTATAGTGTAGCAATGGCCCTAATAAGCGGTTATTCTTTATGCGTCTGAAAATCATGAACTTGGATCTTAACCAGAAGGTAAGGTCAAATCAAGACTAAAGTACTCTAACTCTCAAACATTATTTTCAGGATGGATTAAATCATATGGTTTAGTTTTCAGTTCCAAAACACAGTTTACAAAATTTAGTGGCTCTACCATCTACTTCTCTGCAAATATTCGCAACTGTAAATGCACCTTTAAGGCGTTAGTTTAGATGTCCTATGCACTAAAGGCATAAGCACACCTCATCATAATCTAAATTCTAAACCCCCAAATCATGCAATTCGAAGATGTAGATCTCAACCAAATCAGCATACCAAATATGGGCAATATAGCATAAGACGATATAATGTGGGTACAACAAATAAATGAACATGAAAGAAAGACCAAAGGGTTACCAAAAATATATCGTTACTGACCCTGGCACTATCATTAACACCATGCTCAAAATAGAATAAGAAACTCAAAAATAGATATACAACTCAAATGGGAAACAAAAGGAACCTCAGAGGAATGAAACAAAAGCTTGAGCTCTGAATTCAGTAAATCCTCCACAGCATAGCAAATAAAAACATAGAGGAAGAACGAATACATTTCCAGCTGATAAATCATGTTATAACAGAATACTGAAAAAAACCTACTACTGCCATCATCATAATAATTCAAGCCCCTTAATCCCACAAATCTCTTGGCAGGGGACTGAAAATATCAATTATTGTAGGTTAATATGTAAATAATAAGAGTTGTAAGTCAATTCTAACTAAGTAGTTTAGAAGAGTTGTAAGTCGATCCTAACTAAGTAGTTTAGTTGGAGTCTAACTCTATCTATGTAAGGGATAAGAGTCTCAGCCGAGAGGATATCTACTCAATGTAAAACTCCTTGTAAAAGTCTATAAGTAGACTTATTTTTCTGTAAATCGAAATAAGAAGAGTAGAAAAACTTCTCTAACCCTATTTTCTACATGGTATCAGATTAGGAAGATCCTACCTATCCAACAACTTTTTTTTTCCTTCTAGTCTCTCTCGTCGATCAAAACCCTCCTTTTCAATGGCTCATTCAGACCCTCCGCTTCAAATCGTTCTCAAAATCATCCTCGTCCCCCTCCGAGTTCCCAGCTTTGATTCATCTCTTTCTCCAATTACATCCTACAAACTAAATGGAAACAACTATCTCCCTTGGTCTCGGTCAAGAAGGCTATATATTACGGGAAGAAGGAAAGCTTCCTATCTCTCGATTCAATGCCTATTCCGGAAGAATGATCCACCTATTCTAACTGGTTGAGTGAGAACAACATGATTATGTCATGGCTAATTAATTCCATGGTTCCCGAAGTTGGGGAAAATTTCATGCTCTACAGACTGCTGCGCGAGAGATATGGAGTGCGGCCAGGATACATACTCCAAGTGTGGATAATACACCAGAATTATTTGGGGTTGAAAACCAGTTAAGGATCTCGGACAAGGATATTTGTCCAGAGTACGTATTTTGGAATTCTCACTAAGTGTTGGCAACAAATCGATTTATATGAGGCCAATGAGCGGAAGTGTTCTGATGATATTAACTTCTATAGTAAAATAAAAAATCAGAGGGGAATCTTTTAATTTCTTTCTGGACTTAATGGTGAGTTTGATGGGGCAAGGAGCAGAATTTTGGCTACTAAACCTCTACCATTGGTTCGGGAGGCCTTTTCTGAGATTAGGAGAGAAGAAAGCAGACTCTCCTTGATGGTACCAGCTGCTCAACAGACAGATGCTTCGGCACTCATTATAAACTCTAATCCTGGGAATAAACAAAGGAGGGGGAGACCATGGTGTGAGCACTGTAAAAAGGCTGGACATTTGATGGAGCAAATCTTTGGAAGCTACATGGAAAACCAGCCAGACCGAAACCCTCTAAATCCAGATTTTGAAGGAAGCAAATGTTGCATCTACAGAACATCTTTCCAAAGACTTGAGACACACGCAGATTGCAGAACTTCAACAAATATTCAGCCAACTATCGTCTAAAACTCATACTACTGCCTTAACAACATCTGAAGGTAGAATTTCTTGTTTAGCAACAATTAATACCTTACATTGGATAGTAGATTCGGGTGCCTCTGACCATATGACAGGAAATATGAGTTTGTTCAGAAAATATAGCCATCACAGATCTCCCTCCTCGATCAAGATAGCAGATGGTTCCCTCTCAACAGTTAAAGGAAGTGGTTCTATTGAATTAAGCAAACACATAGTATTATCTGATGTACTTTATGTTCCTAAATTAGCCTGTAATTTATTATCAGTGAGTAAGTTGATTAAGGATATTCACTGTAATGCTAATTTTGGGGCTGATGGATGTATTTTTCAAGCACAGGGCTCGAAGATGGAGATTGGCAGTGCTAGGCTATCTAATGGCTTATATATCCTTGATGGAATATCCTACCAGAACTCTTTCATTCCCAGTTGCCTTCAAACTTCAGTTTCATCCACAAGCTTAGGTTCAGATAATATTATGCTCTGGCATCTTAGATTAGGACACCTCAGTTTTTATTACCTTGCAAAGTTGTTTCCAAATCTCTTTATCAATAAAAATCCCTCTTCTTTTACTTGTGAAGTGTGTCAAATGGCAAAACATACCAAAAAACCATATGTTTCTTCTCCTTTTAAACCTACTTTTCCATTTGCTATTATACACAGTGATATTTGGGGCCCTTCTAAAGTTGAAATATTTCGGGTCTAGGTGGTTTGTGTCTTTCATTGATGATTTCTCTAGGACCACTTGGACATATTTAATGAGAGAAAAGTCTGAGGTTGAAGTAATTTTTAAAACTTTTTATCAAATGATAAAAACACAGTTCGATAGAAACATCAAAGTGGTTAGGAGTGATAATGGGAGTGAATATCTTAACAAGTCTATTAGGTGTTTCTTTCGAGAAAAGAGAATTGTTCATCTCACCTCATGTGTCAATACCCCTCAACAAAATGGAGTGGCTGAGAGGAAGAATAGACATCTAATGGAAGTAACTAGGTCTCTTTCGTTTTTCAACTAATGCACCTAAATATCTTTGGGGGAAGCTCTTTCATCGCAACCTATCTTATCAATAGGATGCCTAGCAAGACTCTAGGATTTAAAATACCCACTGAAGTTTTGTTTCAACATTTTCCACACTTTAAACCATTGTCCTCAAGCCTTTCCTCTTGAGTCTTTGGATGCACATCTTTTCTTCATGTGCACAAAGAACAATCGTAGTAAACTGGATCCTAAATCATTAAAGTGTGTGTTTATAGGCTACTCCTCGAGTCGGAAAGGGTTACAAATGTTATTGCCTACTAATAGGAAAACCTATATTTCCTTTGATGTTACCTTTTTTGAAAATCAGCCTTACTTTGCGTGGGGCGACATTGGGGAGAGACCTAAAGAATCTCAGTCCATACAGATCCTTTATTCCTATGCCTATCCTTCCCGAGCACGCCTTGGATATCATTGAAACTGCTGTCCCTAATCCTCAGACACAACTTCTCCACAATCCAATACACCTTCTCCACAGCCTAAACCCTCCGGTCCCTATACAACACCTCCTCCTACACTCAGAACTATATCACACTGTGACTCCACAACCACCAGAGAAACAACTTAATGTCTATACAAGGAGGAAAAGAAATCAAATCAAGATGTTGGTCACCTAGCACTTGCCAGAACCAGTTTTGAGTTACGATGCTATTGAGACAGGAGGTAATGTTATTCCACAAGATTCTATCAGTAAACTTAGATGACTTTCCTATTGCTATTAGAAAAGGGGTAAGGAAATGTCTTTGCTCATCCTATCAAAAAATTTGTTGCCTATGGGAAGTTATTATCGGTTTCAAAGCCTTTCACCAAGCATTGATAGTGTGAAGATTCCTAAGACATTAGAAGAGGCGTTGAAAGTCCTGAATGGAGGAAGGTTTGTTGAAGAAGAGGTCAAAGCACTCTGAGAAGAATAATACTTGGTGTTTGGTGAGTTACGAGAAGGGAAAAAAGGTGTTGGGTGCAAATGGGTATTCACAGTCAAATATCACTCGGATGGGAGCATTGAGAGGTACAAAGCAAGGCTAGTGGCTAAAGGGTTTACTCAATCCTATGGAGTAGATTATCAAGAAACCTTTGCCCAAAGTAGCTAAATTGAATACCATCAGTGTTATTATCAAGAATTTGTTAACAAGGGTGGAAGTTGCACCAATTGGACATCAAAAATGCTTTCCTCAATGGAAGCCTGGAGGAAGAAGTATACATGGAGGTTCCACCAGGTTTGGAGGAAAAGACCACGAAGAGGACAGTGTGCAAACTCAACAAATCATTGTATGGATTAAAGCAATCCCCTAGAGCATGGTTTGACAATTTTGCTAAGGCTATGGTTCAAAATGGGTACAAGCAGAGTCAGGCAGACCATACATTGTTTCGAAAGGTTGCTCCAGATGGTAAGAAGACTCTTCTAATTGTCTATGTTGATGATATGATCATTACAGGGGATATCTTCAAGAAATAGAAGTGCTAAAAACTGTTCTAGCTAAGGAGTTCGAGACTAAGGATTTGGGAAGCCTTAGGTACTTCTTAGGAATGGAAGTAGCAAGATCGAAAGAGGGGATTGTTATAAACCAAAGAAAGTACATCCTAGATCTACTTATAGAAACGGGATGCTTGGAAGTAGACCAATTTGAAACTCCAATGGAACCAGGTTTAAAGTTCAGTAAAGGTGAAATGGGGAATCCAGTGAATAAAGAATCCTACCAAAGACTAGTTGGGAAACTAATCTATCTCTCACTTACAAGGCCTAATATTGCATACTCAGTGAGCATAGTTAGTCAACATATGAGTGACCCTCGAGAAGAGCACATGGATGCAGTCAATAGAATTCTGAGATACTTGAAATTTACACCTGGATCTGGACTACTTTTCAAGAAACATCAGGATAGGACAATAAAGGTCTACAGTTCAAGTCAAGGCGGGAGAAACCGCGGATAGAAGATCTGTTAGTGGCTATTGCACATTTTTGTGGGGAAATTTGGTCACCTGAAGAAGCAAGAAGCAAGCTGTGGTTTCTAGAAGTAGTGCAGAAGCATAATTCAGAGCCTTGGCTCTAGGGATATGTGAAGGAATGTGGATCAAGAAACTTCTCATGGAGTTAGAGTTGGATGGAAAGGCAGAATTTGAAGTTTATAGTGACAGCCAGTCGGCAATGAGCATTGCTAGAAATCCAGTACAACACGACAGGACCAAACACATTGAGATTGATAGGCACTTCATCTATGAGAAGGTCAACAACAGGGTTGTAAAACTTCACTATATTCCTACAAAAGACCAGCTAGTCGATATTTTCACCAAAGCACTTCCAAGAGTAAGCTTTGAAGAAATGTCACCCAAACTGGGTGTACATAACATATACACACCAGTTAGAGGGGGAGTGTAGGTTAATATGTAAATAATAAGAGTTGTAAGTCAATTCTAACTAAGTAGTTTAGAAGAGTTGTAAGTCGATCCTAACTAAGTAGTTTAGTTGGAGTCTAACTCTATCCATGTAAGGGATAAGAGTCTCAGCCGAGAGGATATCTACTCAATGTAAAACTCCTTGTAAAAGTCTATAAGTAGACTTATTTTTCTGTAAATCGAAATAAGAAGAGTAGAAAAACTTCTCTAACCCTATTTTCTACAATTATACTATGTTGGGCTTAAGTCAATGTTTCTGAAACCACACAGGAGGTTGAACCGAAGGGGACCTAGGTCCAACCATATCAACCAGCCGATCCAATTAAAGAAGGATTTTTATTATCAGATGCATGGTTTTGACTTTTGACATTAAATAAGTATTGGATATAGTGAATATTTAATCCATGCGCCGGACATGAGTGTCACACATGGATGCTTCAACAAAAATCAAGAGTAAGTGCAACACAAATTCAGATAATTACCGTTTGACATATGCACAATAATAGTACTTTCAGCAGACCTACCTGAACCCATGGGCATCATTACTTAACCTTGATCGAATATCAGAAACAGCCCTTTGTTGTATTCCCTGTTTAGATTCTCGCTGCCCTTCAATTTTAGTTGAAACCATACTTGGAGATACATCAGCTTTTATCCCATAACGCTTTTTTTCATCTTTGTCTTTTCCCATCCATCAACACTGCCTGAAAAAGTTCGATCTTCACCCTGAAGTGAGCCACTACTTGAAACCCTGAGCATCTCCTTATCTCTATCTGCATTACCAGGCTGCCTGGCTAGAGCATTATTCCGTATATCCATCTAGATTCAATTAGAACAAATGTTAAATTCTTCTTCAAGATATAGTGACACGAGAAAGGCAAGCCATGTGCAAATTGGCACCAAGACACCAAAATGAGACCAAAGATGTCACAACCATGAAGAAGTGTAAGAAAATGAGATGAAAAAACATATTGATTTTACTGCTTGCGTAAAGGAGAAAGTTGCGAGGATTCTTGTAACAGGAAACAGGTTTCCTATCACTCAATTAGGTACTAACTCCACGAGAAATACAAAAGGAAATCAATTGAACTGGAAAGAGTAAAAAGAACAAACAAGCCACCACCACCAGTTGTAACTTGTATCAAAAGAAAGAAGTGCAGTTTGGATTCGGTGACAAATGGAAAAGAAATCAACTACTAGTGTAGAAACATGAAGGGAACACCAGAGAGAAGTAATAAGAGAAGCAATAGTGACAACAATAATTACATCTGGACTTGGCATTTTTATCACAAATTAAACTTGAATATGGAACATAAGATAACCATTGCTTAAGTTTGCGAAACATCTGATATCAGACTTGACAACAGATACGAAATCATAAAATTATCATGACAGAAATGCATAGAGATAGAAGATATCACAGATACAAACCCTCACATCCACCAAAAAAGTCCGAGTACGTTTATTAGGAATAGCACTTTTAGGCCTTTCTTCTGACTTCTGCTGTTCAAGTTCAAGACCTCCAGCAATGGAGTTACTATGCATTCACATCTTACCAATGGTAGGGCTCAAGACCAACCGATCACCACATATCAAGGCATTAGGCCGGTCATTCGAAAAGCTTTCTGATCGAGATCTATTCTTAGACGGTATGCTTGGGAAAAACTTGTTGAATACTGATAAGGCTTCATTGAAAGTTTTCACTCGCTCCCTGTTAACTGATTCATTTTAATAACTAATGACAACTTAGATCCAAAATACAAAATTTATAAAGAATACCTTGCTTTGACAGAGCAATCCCGTAGACCAGCCTTAACTCGTTTGATTTCTTCTGGAATAGGAAAAGGCATGAGCTTGCCTTTTGACAACGGGGTAGGAGATTCATCGGCAGAAAGGCCAAGAGCAACATTAATGAACCGTTTAAAGTCTCCTTGACGATTAGACTTATGATCAGCAGCAACCACCTTGGGATCAAAACGCAAGCACTGGAAGAAGCTGGATACATCTCCTTGGGCTGCTACTGAACTGCTTCTCGACATACTTGGCACAGAAGATAGAATCTTATTCTCCATGGTCTCGTGAAAGCTACCTGATCTGTCTAATTGGGCAGCTAAGAGGGTTCCACGCTGCCCACTGGTATACAGTGGCCTGTCTGGGCTACCAGAAGACAGCTCAAACTTGCTGGACATCGCCATTGCATCAGATTTTGCAAATCCACAATTTTACAAGGCCAATAAATACAGCGGAGCATTACAATATTGTAGAACAACAGCACATAAGGCTGATTTAAACGCTTAACGAACTACTTATCTGCAAAGGAGAAAAACACTATGGATAAGCATGTAAATTATATATTAGAACAAATACACTCAATACTACCTCAAAATTCACGCTGTTTTATGCATAATGCAAGCACAAGAAATTCTTCTTCTTTTTACAAGGAACAGAATATACAACTAGAAGTAGTGGATTGAAGTTAAGTCATAAAATAATCAACAGTACTTATGAAGAAATTATCAAAGGCCGTCGAAGTAAGATGATATTCATCACCTTCCACAGCCTGTGCCAATAATCTTTTTACTGCATCGTTACAAGACACTACGAGTTCCCAACAGTTAAAAAAGGGTGCTCCAGTAGCTCGCATTTACATTTTCAATTCATGTTGAAAAGCAATCAATTTGCAAGACCGGATAATTAATGAATGCATAGTCAATATAGGGATTTTTATATATTATAAAAACTAGTAAAAAAGTAACATGGCAAAGGCACCTCACATAAATGCAATAAATGAAAGCAGTCAATACAAGGTATTTTATGTAATATTTTCTCCATGCATAGGAATTCATTGCATTAATAGTCTACTACTACATTTAATATAGATAGTCTACAGTAATAGTTTCTTTAAGGCACTCGCCAGTAAAATAAAATTGTGATTGAACCACCCATTCAATTTACCTTATATTTAAACAAGTTTCTAGACTATAAAGCTCCTCCATGTAAAATCACCTCTCATGCATCAAAACAAAAATTGCTACTAAGGTTGTTTGCCCACCTCTGCACTGCAGTGCACATCTAGGAAAACAAACATATCAGAACCAGAATTATGAATCGTAGAATGATACAAAGAAATCAGGGTTTATGTGTAGCTAAACCTTTTACAACCATATCATTAACACATTATGACTTATGATACAATCATAGTTCAAAAAAGTTAGCCTAGATAAATTTCAGCACACTAACCAGACTCGAACAGAAGAACACTGCTATTATTTTTGGCTAAACACTCCAGCTGATAAATAGCCTGCATATATATAATGCAATATAAAATAATATATATACAAATGTATATCATTTCATTGAGATTATAACTTAAGATGAACAACATTATTTAACTGGTTGAACTCAATGTGATTTCAAACGAAAGATACTTCTAGATCAGAGCAGTCAGTTAGAGCCGCATTTCCATTATAATTATTTCCTAATCAACATTGCTGTCCTGTTCCTCACATTTTTAACCATGACACAAGGATTCAGATAATTGCCTTCAACCTCACTTGCCTTACTTCAATTAAATCCAAACCAAAATTGAATCAGACAACAAGAAGACAAAACAAAATATCATCTCAGTTAAATTCCTCAATATTTCTGCAGTTTTTTTTTTACTAATCAACAAAATCCAGCTTCATCAAATGAAATGCTGTATTTAACACAGTAAAGCCAGTCTAAGCTTAAATTTTACCAACATATCCTATAATTCTTCGATTATACATCTAAATCATACTTCATTCGTCCATCCTCAACAACTGACAAAAAATATTAAAAAAAAACTCATAAAAATTTTCAGAAAACATCTAACAATTAAATCACAACGAAAATCATAAATAAAACTGAAATAGAAAGTAAATCAAATAAACAAAGAATTTGAAAACCCTAAAGCTTGGAATCAATAATGTAAGTAAAAATCTACCTTCGGTGAATCGCGAGAAGAGGTGACGGAGGAGGCCGTAATTATTTAGCTAGTTAATTAGATTCTTTAAATATTGGGCACGAATTTGGTTTACGTGATTGATCCGGAGCTCAAAACTGGAAGTGGAAAGTTCGTACATGGCCATGGAGGTCGAAAGCGAGCCTGTGTTTTGATCGGCAAAGAAATCTGGTTTGCTTAAATGACTAATTTGCCCGTGAAACGTTGTCCTTTGGGTGCAGAAGTGTTGAGTTTCTGAACGGGGACTTTTTGGAAATATAAATATGTTGAGCCGGCTCCTAACCTAAGACAGCTTGTACCTCGTGGCCATTTCCCTTTCTTTGTGAAATTTAATTGGATTATTTTATTGACTAGTGTCTTAAATATTATTTTTTTATATTAAGTAAATTATGGTCTTTAGTTAATTCAAAATTATTCAATTAATTAATTTAAAAAATATATTCAATTATTGTTATAAAAAATTAATTTATATTTCGGAAGAGAAAAATTCCGCAGAAAACACTGGTTTAATTTATTTTAATTAAAGAAAATATTTGGACTTTAAAATATTATAAAAATTAGAAATAATCCAAAAAATAATTGACAAATGGCAATACATAAATTAATAAAAGAAAATAACACTAATAATAGTTAATATATTATTTGATATTTAACCTAGTTTAAGGGTTTAAATTTAGGAAAATATTTTTGTACTTGATGTAGAAAAAACTTCGCAAGTGTCTAGTTTTTAGAATTAGGGGTTAGGGTTTTAGTATATGTGATTAAATTTTAAGATTTGAGAATATATTGTATGGTTTGAATGTTAGAGTTTAAGGTTTAGGACCTTTAAAAGTGATATGTGATAGCTTTGAAGTCCGATTAAAACAAAAAAATTCTACCAACGGTGCATCAAATAATTATCATTAAATTAGTACTTATACTTTTTATTCATACACATGTTCTTAAATTTTGTCCACACCCGATCCAATCATTTTTTAATTATTGATACATGATCATTAATCGATTAATTTAAATGAAATATTGTAAAATAATATTCTCAATCTATTAGTTTAATTTGTTTCAATCTCAATATTAGAATTTGAATTTCTAATATTATTTAAAGAACTCAAACACTTTAATGTATATAATTATTATTAAATACACCGGTGATCGAGTTTTTCATAAGTTAAATGTTTCATTCTTTTTTATATTAATAAATTTACAGATATTCTTTATTGCCATTCCCCAAAGAATTACAAGCAAAGATTCCTAAATCAACAAGACTAATTAATGATAATACAACGAAGCGCTATAAAAAACCAGCGGCCGTGGCACGGCCACCATGGTGCAACAAGTTGTGAGCGATGTGATCCCTAGCTTGTGCGGCAGCCGTAGACCTTATGATATTTTCCGGCACCACCTCGTCATCGAAAAGCTCGAATTTAAGCTCGGGATCCATCGTCTCGTTCCTCATCTCGCAGATATTATGCAAAACGCAGCAAGCACCGAGCAGGATCGGCAAGTCTTGAAGCTTCACCTCGGTTCTCTTTTGCAAACACGACCACCGTCCCTTCAGCCTCGCGAATGCGTCCTTGGCTACCTTTTCGATTTCTCCGATCTTCTCATTGAAACCGTGTTGAGCCCAAGTGAGATTTTGGTGACCATATGGAACCAAAACCCAGTCCATTAATGGGTACCCTTTGTTCCCCACGACCCAAACGTCCTTCAAATGCCCCCTAGTGCCCCTTTGGTAAAATGCCGATTTCTCTAGAATTTGATCATCGGACATCGAACCGGGCCAGCCGATGCATACGTCGGTAAAAGCTCCGGTTTGATCGACGACGCCTTGGAGGGTGATTGAATACGAAGTTTTTTGGTTCCTTTCCGTATGTTTTTTATTGAAATACGCCGCGACGTTTATTTTCGGTGCAATGATGGGAATGTGAGTCGTGTACATTGAACCACCGACGTTTGGGATTCCGGTGGCGGATTCGAATTCTTGTTTGGTTATCTTCGTTTTGTTTTCGTCCGGCCATTGAACGAATTTGGGCATCAGAACGGTTTTTATGGCAGCGCATACCTCCAAGACCAGCTTATGACAAGTTGATATCCCTAACCCGAACCGTTTCGATACCATCCGGAGCGGTTCACCCGTGGCTAGCCGCCAAATGCAAACCGCCACGCGCTGACGAACCGGGATCGCATCGCGGAGCATCGTGTTCTTTTTCAACACCACCGGTTCGAGCTCCTCGCAGACCATGTTGAACGTGGCTTTGCTCATCCGAAACGCGCGTTTAAACTCCTCGTCGGGGAAACCCGGGTGGCTACACTTGTCCCACCAGTCCTTTGATCGGTCTTTTACCCATAACCGCCTCTGTTGGCCAGATCCAGTTCCTGATTGCGACGGGCTCACGTTGCCCGACCCGACTGAAACAGTCTTCTCCGTTGCAGCAGCAGCTAAACCCGATTTACGCGGGAGTTTGGTTCTGGTGTCATCTAGCTGGTTCATGTCAGAGTATTGGTTTTCGAACTGTTCGAATTGATCAAAAAACCCATTCACTTCTTGAACTTTCTCGTTGTAATTCGGATCGAAACAAGCTGCTTGTTGATCGAAATCAGTGAACCACTCTTGCTCTTGCTTCGTTTCCTCTCCCAACATCAAAATTGAAGAAAGTATATCACCAAACCCACTCTTTTCGTTGACTAAAGATTCCTCGAAATCTTTTCTACACCTCTTCCTGTTGTTCCCGTTGAACCCGTTTTCCATATCCAGAAACCACGAGAAATCGCTGTTGCTGTTGCTGTTGAAATTAAAAGAGAAATCTTCTGGAGAAAGCAATGTGAAAGGCCCGATTTCCATGTAAACAAACACAAGATTTGTGTTTTCTTTTTGTCTGGATTTGAATTGAATCGAATTGACGAAATGTGAAACTGGAGATGTGAAACAGAGGGATTTGGGTTTTCTTATATACGTATCAGCGGACACGGTTAGAGAGAAAGGGGAAGCGCGTGGGGAGGGGAAGTGTGAACGCGGTGGGGTTTGACGCTGATTTGACTTTCTTTTTTTTTTCTCTCATGTGCAGTTTATGTTATTTTGTTTTATTAAAAAATAATGGTACACGTTTGGGAATAAGGAAAGTCGGAGCGAAGGTTCGTTAAAACGAAAAGGGGGGATTAGGGAGTAGGAAGGCAAAGCGAAGTCGCTTAAAAAGGGTTAAGATAAGGATAAGGTTATCCCTATTCTTTGCTTGAGTGAGAATTAAACTACATGTGTCCTACAAATCTAGAAAAGGGTTCTAGTGGACCCTCTAGTCTATATGAAGCTTGAAAAGCTCAGATTAATCAATCATTAAAATTTAAATAAGGTTTCAAAATCCTAAAGTTTCATGTCTCGACCTTAGCAAACCAAAATTCATTCATTATTATTGTTCAATTAAATTGAAAAAAAGGTAATTGTTTAGGGAGATAGCTAATTAGATGTTTAGCATTAAATTGAAAAAAAGTTAATTGTTTAGAGAGATATTTAGACGTCAGCGCTAAATACATTTCATTGATATATAAATAAGTAGACACCAAATAAAAAAAATAAAAAAAAAGATCAAAATAATTTTAAAAAATTTATTTTTTATTAAATAAAGAGTAACAAGCAGTATGGTGGTCGAAGTAAGCAAAAAAAAAAAAAAAAAAAAAAAAGGATTACTCTTGTCGTTGTCCTCTCTTTTTTCTATAGTTGCATGGATATAATATATATCGTCCTCCAACTTTTAGGCTCAAACTTTTCAGTTCAGTATAATTGCGTGGGTGGAGTACTGTAGCATATAACAGTGCATATTTCCAAGAGTAGCTATGGCTCTTATATTCTACTCTCTGTTAATGCTCGTCTCTGGAAGGACCGTTGTCGTGGGTCACATTCGAAGCCACCAAATACGGGGATGTTAAGGGTCATCTCTGTAATTCTAAAGGGACGGAGGTACAAGGTCTAGCACATTTTTTTGTATGATTTAGGTTTATCTTATAATTTATATTTGGAGTTCATGGTATTCCATTTCAATAATAGTATTTTTAATGAATCAACAAGTAGTTTCAGTAGAAATATGATGATGTTCATCTTAGGAGATTTCGGTTCAATCAATTTTATTTATAACGTGTGTGTGCTTTATCAAATTATTAAGAAAAAAATATGAACATATACTACCTTGTAATCATCTTAAGGCTATTAAAAAATAATATTTTTAAGAGATTCTTCTTAAGAGTGTTAAGAGATTCTTCTTAAGAGTGTAATGTGTCTTATCATTGCACTCAGTATTTTATTTGTCACATAATTGCAATTTTTCTTTGGAGTTAAATCTATAAGTATCAATGGTTAAAAATTTTGAAAGTGATATCTACTAATTGGCCTAGTGGCTAAAAATGCTCATATTATGATTTATATGAGTACTTCTTGATGTACGCTGTATAAAAATATTTACATAAATTTATGTATTTATTTTTTAAAATTAACATTTTAAACTTTAAATTATAACTATTTTTCAATATTTCATGTAAGTCATTTATTTGTGTTACCCTTGTTTTCTTATTTATCAACGTATCTCATGCAGTTACCGTAATAGCACATCACATGCCATAAATATTTTTTTAACGATTCGAACTCGATCATGTTAAAAGATGCCCGGAAGATTAATAATTTAAACGTTAGAATTCACATTATTCATTAATTATAAAATATGCTTCAAAATATATATAAAAATCACTATTTTCTTTCTTTCATTTTCTGAGATCGAACCTCAGTTTGATTTCGATTATGAAAGAAGTTTTTAATGAATTTTTTTAAAAAAAATATATATGGAACATCCTTGTACTAATTACCCTAATAAAATGTGGATAAGGTACTTCTTAATCATACTTTATATATTATACTCTTTGAATTGTTCCACCCCACAATGACTATCCTTGGACTAACTACCATGCTTGTCATGTTCCAACCTGTCACGTGAAAATCAAGAAGATCACATCATTCTTTTTTTTAATAATCTAAAGGTGATTACAATGTAGTATATGTTTAGGAATATTCGGAACCCTTTGACAATGCTCATACACCTTGTACACAAAGCGATTCGAACTCGTGTTTTCTAAGATTAACATTATCCAATTTTTCACTAAGACACTTATTGGGTTCGATTAGATCACTTTTATAATTATAAATTAAGTTTTTTAAATTGTGAATTTTTATATAAAAATTCAGTCAAAATGTAATTTCATTTAATTATTGTATAATACATGAAGGACTAAATTATTATACAAGCCGAAAAACTATTATTTATTTTACGTTGAATGCGTACCAGATTCAACTGTCATTTTCAAATATTATGTTTTATCCAAAATTTTGGTAAATATATATTTTAGTACTTACATTTGGCTTCAAGAATGAATTTAGCATTGGAAATTTTATTTAATTAGGTTCTCAAAATTGTTTTTATTTAAAATGGTATACGAACTTAGTTTTTTTGGTTCAATTTGGTACTTGTGCTTTTTTTCAATTAGATACCTAAACTTTGCTTTTTGGTTCAAATCGATACCTAAAACTAACTTATTTATTCAAACTGTATTATTTTGAATTTAGATTTGTTTGGGTCAGACAAACTTAACAGATTGAAATACTTCTGAAATCTTATGAAAATTTTAATTTCAAATGTAATATTTAACCAGAAAAAAAATCATAAGTACCAAATTGAACAAAAAGTCAAGTGTAAGTCAAAATTAGAATCAAGAAGCCAAATTCATGTACCTAATTGGACAAAAATTATAAGTGCCAAATTAAACCAAGAAGCTAAGTTCGTACTATTAAAACCAAGAAGAAAGTTAAGATACTAATTTGAACCAAAAAAACAAGTTTAGGTACCTAATCAGACAAAAAAAAAACTTGAGAACTGAATTGAAACAAGAAGCCAAGTTTGTATACCAAAATATATATTTACCTTCTTCCGAAATCCCAAATTATTAACGTTATTTACACAATCAACCTAGATTGTTTTTGTTTATTGCAGAATTACCCCAATTATCAACTAGTGGATGAGACTTGTGTTCATTTGCGAAGATCTGAGCCATGGATAAACGAATGGTTTACATTTGCAGAGGGTTTTAAAAAGTTGCAAAAATAATAAAGCTAAAACGAAAATACGCATTAACAAAGAAGAGTGAAGCTTTAGCCATGGCGTCTCTTCTTAGTCCCTCTGCAGCAATTTCTCTTCAACACAAGGTAAACCGGGATTTATTATTCGATCCGAATTTTGTGTTCGGTTAAATGATTTATAGTTGATTAAGGTTTGATTCAGATTTGAGAATTATGCTAATAGCTGGGTTTTTTTGTTGAAAACTTGAATTTATTATTCATTCGACCTGGATATGTAAAATTGTTCTTAGGTTAGGGGAACTGGAATTCGAATCCTATACTCTTGAATTACGCACAAATTGAGCTAAAATTTGAGTTTGATGTTTTAAATACCATTTTCCTTTTATTTCTTTTTGTTTTCTGGTTGACAGTTGAATCGTTCAAGTTTAAGTGCCCTATCTGCACATACTCCATCCAAAGTTTCTAATGCTTTTACTGGAGATGGGAGAATATGTGGAAGGTTAGGTTTCAAGACGAAAGCTACAGGTTCTGTTGAAGGAAATGTACTCGACAAAGAGTCGGCTAGTACCAGTGACAATATAGGTAGCCTGTTCTGCTCTTATTCAGTGTGGTTTTGTTTGGTTGCAATATATTTTCAGTCTTGGAAGCCATGATTTCTCTGAGTTATTCAGAGCTCTAAAGAATGAAATGGGCATGGATTCGAACCCTGTCATGGCTCTTCTGGCTTTTCAAGCACGTTCGAACTTTTCGATTTAAAACCATTAGAGAAAATTATTGTTTTTTGGGTCTTTTTCTTGTTGGTAATTGATGTTCCTACATTTGATGCTTTTCCAATTTTGGATGAAATTACATTCAAGTATCGCCATTGATGTAGATTACGGAGTTGTTGGGATGCACCATGTTGGGATTCTATGTGAAAACCTTGGAAGATCACTTGAATTTTATCAGAATATTTTAGGTATGCATTCCATTTTCTACACCCATATTAAATATTTATTTGTTTTTTTCGTATGAAAGAAGAGAGTTAGAAACTGAGCATCTGCTTCTAAATGTTTAGGTCTTGAAATAAATGAGGCTAGGCCACATGATAAGCTTCCGTATAGAGGTGCTTGGTTGTGGGTAGGTTCTGAGATGATTCATTTGATGGAACTTCCGAATCCAGATCCCTTAACTGGAAGACCCGAACATGGAGGCCGTGACCGACATGCTTGTATTTCAATTTGAGACGTATCTAAGCTGCAAGCAATCCTTGATAAAGCTGGTAAGATCTTTTTGCCTTTATTCCAGGGTCATCCATGTCAAGCAATATTTCAGTGTATGTTAATTTGCATGGTATCTTTTAGTTTCTAGCTTTCTAATGGCATATTTCTCATGTAGCTCTGTAAGCTGCAAACAGGAGGAGGATATCTTATTGTAATATTGTTACATATTGCAGGTATTCCCTACACTCTTAGCCGATCCGGGAGGCCGGCAATTTTTACACGAGATCCAGATGCAAATGCTCTAGAATTCACACAAGTTTGATGCCTGAGATGTTTTAGCGTTCAAAACCTGATTTCTTCATAGATAATATCCCAGGTCCCTTTTTCTCTCATGATCCAGCTCATGTATATAATTGTAGAAAATGCCAAGGATTTACATTCTGAATTATTTTCTAAGACAGCTTAATAAATAGAAAAAATCTTTATACTAGACTCTGTCTTTTTTCACGTATATTTGTGATGTGCAAAATCACATTTTATGCGCAAATCTAATTGTAGACATCACCCTGTGCCCACATTTTTTCTATCTATTCCTATTCTATTTCTTCGGTTGCGGGGGATGGATGGATGGTTGGTTCTTTTTCATCTTGGAACAATGCCTTGTAACTTCCTTGAAAGGAAAGGAACCGTGGCATGCAACCTGCTTAACATAATGTACTAGATAATGTCACCGTGACTTACTGTCATGTATGGCATAGTGTAGTGTGTGATTTGGAGTTGCAACATTGACAAGTCTTCTGAGAATTGGTAGAACCTGTGTATCAAGATAAGGTCTGTCCCTGCATCTAAGCTTCGAACTTTGCAATGCTATTCAAGCTAATTCTCCTGTCTCGGCTAGTGGCCAATCTGTAATTGACTTGTCTAGAATGTCAGGTAAGGAAGTCCATTCAGATGTTGACCTGTCGGTAACTGTTGTATCTCCAAGGGCATATATTTTGGTCTGATGGTGCCGGTGTGATACTCAGGGTTCAGAGTACCAGCAAGAATAGAGTCTCGGTAGTAGGTGATATTGTCAGGCACAACATCTGAAATAAACTTAGCAAGCATCCCCAATTTTGCTCACGTAGTTTCTATCTAACAATATCTCAGCCGGCATTAAATCTCTACGAACAATAGGATCTGGCTTCGAGTTGTGTAAAAAAGCAAGCCCAAAAAAGCTACTCCGAAACGATTTAAAAGATTACGAGAAAAAGTAATCTACTAAACTTATATAATCGGTACTTACTTGGACACTGTTAAAGGGTTAAAAATATCTATGAACAGATATTATCTTGTACTCACATTTAGACTATTCAAAAAACATTGTCATATTTATATATTAGAACACGGGGCCATTGGGTTGTTGTGGGGTTCTAGATATATTACACATGTCTTTGGGGTATATAAAAAAGGTAAACTACCTGAGTGATCACCTAAGGTTCGGCTTATTTCGATCATCGAACAATAAAAATTGAAAATTCGACCATCGAATTATTTAATTATTTTTTTGGCTACTGGCTTTTAAAATTTAATAATAAAATTTGTATAATTACACATTCAATCCCTATTAATTATCTATTATATCAATTTGGTTCTAATTTAATTAAATAAAATTAATCAATCAATCAGATAACAACACGTGTCATCACCCGATTCTAGTTAAAGAAAAATTAAAGAGAGAAATGTGGCATTGGTAGGATCTGAACCTAGGACCTCTAGGGAAAAAACAAACCTTTAGCATTACGCTAACTACTCCTTAATGATATAAATTGCACAATTCTATATATATATATATATCTTATAATGAAATAATGCTGAGAAAAAAAGAAGTAAAAATGTTTGAAAGGGGACTCCAACATGGGTCACATCAAATATAAGATATATATAGAATGATGTAGTTTATATCGAAGCAATTGACTTCTTTTTTACTTCTTTTTTTCCTAACATTACTTCATTATAAGATATAGAGAGAGAGAGAGAATGATGCAATTTTTATTACTAATGAGTAGTTGTTGTAGTGTTAAAGGATTTACTTTTCCCCCCTAGATGTCCAAGGTTCAAACACTTCCAAGGCCAAATTTCACAAATTTTACTTTAACTGCCACGATACTTTTCTGTTAGATTTTAACGTTCGGTGGTCAAAATAAGATCAATTAAAAAGCTTGATGGTCAAATTTTCAGTTTTTGTAGTTCAAAGGTCAAAATAAGTCGAACCCAATAATCAAAGGGTTTAAATTTGATACACAGGTTGTGTAAAATAAATTTTATATAAGCCTACCTAGTTCTACTATAAATCAAAATTAAACCTAAACTCTAAATTCTAAACACTAACCTTAAATTCTAAATCCTACAACCCAAACCCCTAAACTCTAAACCCTAAACTAAACCTCTAACCCCTAAAACTAAAAAAATTGTGTAAACTAAAATTTATTAAGACTGTATATTAAATTTTTTCTCATAATTAAGTGGTCATAGTTTACCCTATAAGAAAAGGTAATAGTTCTTTCATATTTGCCATTCTGACAGGATAAAATAGAATGTCCCCTTCAAGGATGGTATATATAGATAATCATTTTGCCACGTATAATATCAGCCACTCAGCCATCATCAGCATTCATCACTTTGAGATTCTTTGTCGTACATTCAAATTCCTTTTAATGATGCTGGAAATTGTCACGTGGAGTTGTCATATTGATTACCAAAACTAATCAAGATAAATGATTGGGACATATATATACATATACTGTTATATACAACTTTCTAAGGGACGGGTTTACTGATGACCATAACCAGTTTGACAATATAAGCTCCATTCCCCTTCAACTCAAGGATAAGGGTTGACCGTGCAGATGAACTAATGAAATCTTTAAAGGAATTAATCAAGTGAACAAGGACAATAAGTAGATTCGGCGGCTGAAAACAGTGAGAGCATTGTAAAAACTGAGAAACAAACCACATGCGTAATCTCAACATTATTGGTGTCCATAGAACAATATTTGTCAACACAATAAAGGCTGCTCTTTCATGCACTGCAAACCAGATTCTTGACTGTGGATGCAATGGAACAAGAAATATGATGCAATCCAGAACCAATTGATTGACCAAAGCTGAAACTTACCTACCTACAAGAGTACAAGACCTAGCTCCGATGCTCTCAAGGCATTTCGAATCCTATAATTGTACAGGTAGTAGTGAAGTTGTCCGTCACCTGGTCCGAATTTCAATTCTTTGAGGAAAGACTCGTTGTGCATGACATCCAGTGCATTGAAAACATCAAAATCCTTCTTCTTAGCAACAATAAGCGCATCGTTCATCAACTGAAGCAGTGGAGTCTCGGTGGAGACATTGTAGTAAGAGTAGGCAGCTTTCAATATCGAGTAGTTCTGGTTGCCAAGAATGGATGAGGGAAGAGTGTAGAAACTGCAGAAGTCGGATATGTCATGCGTCTTTGGGCTCTCAACCAAGTAACTGTCGACAACATCCTCTGTAGGTAGAAGCCAATGCTCCACATCATTTTCGTTTAAATCTGGAGAAACAACAAACTGGCTTAAGTATTGTCTAAGCAACCTAGTGACAGCAGGGACATCACGAAGCTCCATTTTTCTGAATCCAGGGGTGACCGGTTGATCAGGTAACTTGTAGAGTTTAATGGTTCGACTCATCGTCATCCTAGGCCCAAGCCTAGAAAACCCAACATCAATAAGCTTCTTGGGGTTCAGCGACCTATGCCAGTACTGGCAAGTAGTAATTGGTGTTGGAAGAACAACACCGGCTGTATAAGCCGCTTGCCAAATATTCTCCAAATGAACTCTCCTAGTAACCTCCTTAATCATCACCGGAGCGAGTCTCTTTGATCTCAGCTTCTTATGAACACATAAGAAATTGATCTCCGCCATCTTCACAACTTCATCACGCACCCTTATTCTCGCAGGGACACCAGTAATAAAGGCAACAAGCTTCTTCGACGTCTTGGCACGGACCCCAATATGCCAGCTCTTGTAATAGCCAGGAGGACGCAAAGCCCAACTGAGAAACTCCTTGGAATAATTGAACCTAAACATATTCTCATCATCCTCAACATAATTGTTCTTCAAAAGATTGTAAACCTCGATACAAGTCTCTTCGGAATCCATATCACATGTTGTCCATTCGTACTGACTCGGAAGGTTATAAGGTTCCTGTTTGACTTCAGACAATGGGGTCGGTGGCTTGATCGGGCCTTCAGGTAAACTTGCGTCCCCAACATCCTTAAATTGACCAACAGGCTGAGTTTCCCAAAACTTGTGTCTCTTTGGTAAGGACATGGAATCCTGAAACCTTCGAACTATGTTTTCGAGGGAGCTATCATCTTGGGGCAATGGGTTAGCCTCAGAATTATGATCTGGGCTTACTTTGGGAGACCCAGGTGGTGAATTGTTATCAGTCATTTCTAGGAATCAATTAAATCCACCAAACTTCTAATATACCCAGAAGATTATTTAAATGTCTCAGCTATTTTCTCAATAAAGACCTGAATTTATAGCAAAAATGTAACGAACGTCAAGTTAAAAACAGAGCAAAAAGCACAGCAACTAGCAAAAACATTAGCTATAAATCAATTCAGAATATTACAATAAAATAAATTGATAGCAAAAACATTCACAAAAGAATTGCAATATAACGAGAAAAACAGATCTGCGAGATTAAGCTGAAATGATTACGAGAAACTCATAACTTACTCGGTTTCAAAGGACAAAACTTTAGCAGATTTTGAATCGAGGAGATGCGGGGAGATTAATGGAGGCAGATTTTGAGAAGAGAAAAATGTAAAATCAGATCTCAAAAGCCAAATAATTAGAGAGATTATTATTAATAATTTTCTTTTCTCGGATTTTTTTAAGCAAAGGGGGAATCTTAGGGTTTTCTCCAAGACGGCGGCTTTGAAGATGTCGATACTCTTTGATATTGGTGACTGGTGACACTGACGCAGTGACAATGAAGAAAACAATGTATTTTTGTTAGGTCAAATTTGAAGCAAGTCCCTGTACTATTCATTTCTATCAAATTTAATCTTTCTATTATATTTTTTCAAAATAATTTGATGGTTTTTATGTTTAATTTTCAAAAAATATATTATCAATGTTGATATTTTTTCGTTTTATTTCAAAAGTGACTTAGTTTTTTTAATATTTTAATGCGTCGTATATGTATTGATATTTTTGTACTAATTTTTTATGTAATCATTGACATTAGATTTATTGGTCAATTAAGTTGAATTGGAAACTATAAAAGTTGGTTTACTCTATTTATGACATTAAATAAGTTTGTAGATTTGAAAAAATTATATATTTTTCATAAATATACAAAAAATAATTAAAATGTTATGTACTAAATGTATATTTTAGAAATTAAAAGTAGAGATAGAAAATATCAAATTACAATAGAGAGATCAAATCCACCAACAACATTTAGTACAGGGTCCTTCTACGAAATTTCACCTTTGGATTCGCTACCTAAACGACACCGTTTGGTAAGCTTTTCAAACAAAATGGCGTAAAAGTATCTTGGGCTCATGGCCCTTTTTATTAAGGCCATGATATCAAAACCGGCACCGTTTTGTAGCTTCAGCTCCACCCTTTCTCATTTCTCTCGTTCAAGCTGTAGGATTTTCAGTGAAGTGAACCAAAGGGAGAGCAGCTCGGAGCTCCGGACGACGATCCAAATCCGATAAAGATTCGAAATTAAAGGAGAATGTGCGGGGATGCTACAAGCTGGGACGAAGAGGCATACAGGGAGAGCATATTAAGGGAAAGAGAGATCCAAACCCGAACCGTTTGGGCTCCTTCCTTAAACCCTAACCCGGAATGTGTCGTCGTCGCCTCTAGCGATGGTTGGATAGCTTGTTACTCCATTTCTTCTTGCGTCTCCAAACATGTGAGTTTTCTTTTTCATTTCATCCAAAGAAGAAAAAAAATAATTTAATTGAAATGTAGAAATGATTCTCACCAGAATTTCGCCTTTGTTTGCAGCCGATTGGTTTCTGCAGTGTTAGGGCTCAACGGTAAAACAACTTTCGATACCAGTTAACTGTGAAATTAATTAATTGATTACTATTTCCAATTTGAGTGAGAACTGAGAAGTATAAACTGATTATGTTTGATAGGTTGTTACCGGCTGAGCCGGAGGGATTCCTTGAAGGACATGATGGACCTGCGTATGACGTGAAATTCTATGGAAATGGCGAAGATTCCTTGTTATTAAGGTGTAGTTCTATATTATGCAATTAATTTTTCTCCATTTTTGTTGCATTTTATTGTGTTCAATGAAAAGTAGGAAATTGTTCTGTTTGCATGGTTGAGCTTATGTGAAGCTCAAGTTGAATCTTGCCTTTGTTCATTAACTTAGTTACCGATTACGGTTGACTTGAACTCTTCACTATTGGTCAGTGAACCTTCGAGAAATATGAATTATGGACTTCTTTTTTGCAGTTGTGGCGATGATGGTAAAATTAAAGGATGGAGGTGGAAGGAATTCACCGAATCGGAGGTGCCTATTACCTTTCAAGGTACCAGATTTCGGAACAATGTAGTTTTTTTTTTTATAAAAAAAAAAAACAAGATAGTGGTTATGTGAGACTAATACATAATGCATGAACTCAATGGAGAAGGGGATGAACGTTGTGCCATTCTCTTTTTATCTTGTACTGATCTAAATCTTTCTTTGAGTTTAAATGTTAGCCATCTATTTTTCCGTTCTTGGTATTGTACACTCAGATGAGCAGACCCCAATTGGTATTCTCCTGTCATTCAAATGCCCCTCTGGGTCATAATTTGCCAATTTAGTTTTGATGTTTTGCAGGAAATCATATGAAGCCAGTGCTCGATTTGATCAATCCCCAAGATAGGTGTGTAATCACAGTTTATAGTAGATGCTCTTGTGTGTTCTATTGTTTACCCCTTGACTTCTTCACCAATAGTTAATCGTTGATTCTCATTCCATTTGCTCCTTTTACTCTTGTATTAATGAGGGGATTGCTTTTTGAGTCTAAAAACTATTTGTAATTTCTCTCTGGGTGTTAAGCTGACTAAATGTTATTTTCAGGTCTGCTGTTTTTCGTTTTGTAAAATAATTAGGTCACCGAATAGAAAATTCTAGTTATTTTATGTTCTATTCTGTCCAATCAACTTAACTCTCCTTCTCTGTGTGTAACATTCTAATTGCTGTTCTCAGAGGTCCATGGGGGGCTCTCTCTCCAATTCCTGAGAATAATGCCATTGCCGTTGATCCTCAGGTTTTTAAATACCTTTCCTGCATTTGCTTATATTTATGGAAAATTTTGTTTTACGATTTTGTTTCTTCTTTCCACTCTCTGCTAAAACAGGGGGGGGGGGTGTCCATCTTTTCTGCTGCCGGTGATTCTTGTGCATATCGCTGGGATGTGGTATCTTTTTGTTCAACTGAATCTATTCCTCATGTTTTCTCTGAGGTGGATTTTAATATTTTCCTTTTTCATTATATATATCTTTAAGTTCCATTTCTGTTGGAGATTTTCAGGAGAAGGGTGAAATCAAAATGGTTTTTAAGGGACACACTGACTATTTGCATTGTGTACTAGCTCGTGCCTCTTCCAGTCGGGTCAACTTTTCCTCTCTTCATGATTATTTATTTTGGTTGTTAATCTAATTTTTCCTTCAGATGGCGAAGCTAGTTATCCTTAGTGCCACAGCTTAATCCTTTTAGCTTCAGTTTGGGTTTCTTTTTACCATTAAGACTGAAGTAAACTTCTGTTTGGGTTGACATTTTATTCATTTAATCAACCAAGGTTATTTATCCTATAACTGTGACGTTACTCATGAAAGGAGCTTCTGTTGTGCTGAATCATTGTATGTATGCATCTAAGGTTGAGAATTTGAGTTACAGAGAAAACTTCTTAATCTATCATCTTTGTTCCTTTTCAGATTATAACTGGATCAGAGGATGGGACTGCACGAATATGGGGTAACATCGTGTGTTCTTATTTTCAAGTGTTATAGAGATCTAGTTTGCTGTTACGTCTCTGTTAGCATACTGTCTTGTTCTAGTCCTAGCTTCATCTTAACACAGTGCTGTCACCTATTGCAACCTATCTAATATATGGTTTTACATAGATTGCAAAAGTGGAAAGTGCATTAAAGTAATTAACCCACTGAAGAACAAAAAGTTGAAGGGGCTCATCTCTTGTGTCAGTTGCATTGCTCTAGATGCAAGTGAGAGCTGGTTGGTAAGACCTTGGTGAAAAATCTTTATACGTTATATTGTTTTTGAGTAAAAAATATCATACAATTATGATAATGCTAGTCTCATTAAAGGTATAGCCTTCCCTAAAGTTAAGAATTGCCACCTAACCAGAGGTTGTGACCTGCTAAATCTCTTAGAAGTCGCTTACATTATTCTCTTAGATGGAAGCAAATGATGTCCGCTGTATGCTTTTTATCTTTAGAGGGATTCATATTCGCAGGCCAACTCACCCAATATTGTTCTTAAGACTCATTCTTCTATTATGTCCACCTAATAATAGTTACTACTGATTATGTCACCATTTTAGATATTAGCAGTTGGTGCAGACCCTGTGCTGAACCGTTACGATACGAACGGAACAATTCTTTCACTGATTCAATGTGCTCCTCAATCAGCATTTTCAGTCTCTTTGCACCCATCTGGTGTATTTTGAGTCTCCCTTTTTATGTTTTTGTTTATGCATTAATGCTTTTCCACATTTTGATCTACATTTTACTGGTCAGGTTATGGCAATCGGTGGTTATGGTGGTCTCATAGACGTGATATCGCAGTTCGGAAGTCATTTGTGCACCTTCCTTAGCCATTGTGTTTGAAAGTTACTATGATGAAGTTGGAGATGCAACCTGTAACGAACACTGTTGTATGATAAATTCTCATAAAATTGGATTAGGTGCTTCCAATTCATTTTTTTTACCACGCCACAATCTTTTGTTTTTATCCCTTTTCGACCTTGACTTGGGTAAGGCTTCTTACCCACGGCCACCAGCATCGGCGGAGTTTGGGTTGCCAAAAGAAATTAAACACGAAAGAAAAGGACTTTATCAAAATTGTTAACCTTTAGAAACAGATTTAGTAAATACTAGTATAAATTTTATCGAAAACATTAAATAATTTTCAATGATCAACATTTTCCTAATTTATTTCCAAAACTCCCTAATTCAGCCATTCATAAGCTGAGCACGTGAATTTGAAACTTGTACGTAATTACGTCTCTTACAGTAAGTAGCTCAAAAGATTGAACACCAAAAATTTCCATGTTTTTCCATTGGAAGCAAATGAAGAAACAAAGACAAATCCAGTCCATGCATGGGATCGTGCAACCGATATATGTATAGATGGAGAGAGATGGTAAAAGAACTGAAATCTGATATTTAAAGACCGAAGCCAAGCCAAGAAGCAATTCATGTTCATGGGTTGAAGAAAGTGGAGTGACACTTGCATGTCCATCCTTCGGGCTCGTAGTTGGTATACTGAGTTCCAAGCTCACCAGAAGTTGTGGGAATCTGAGTGGCCACACAGGGCGTGCATTGCCCACACTTTCGTTGGCAATTCGGCGGCCTTGATCCGATTCTCCCCAGCTTTCTTATACTCTTTGCTTTTTCACCCCGGTGTTCCACTCCACCCTTGCTTTCAGCACGCTGAGAAAACAAGAATAAAGCATTTTTCAATCCCAACAAAAAAAAGTCTCAGGTGTGCGATGCGGGTAGGAGGTCGGTCCGAATTAATCAAGAAAAAATAATGAAAACCGGGGAGGGCAACAAAAAAAAAGAAAGAAAGAGTGCAACTCCAAGGCCATTTATCAAGGGATTCGGAAGAGCACGAGAGAGAGTGATGAACCTGTTTAGAGGCAAAGCCAACTCCCGAGAACTCTGGAACTGAATCTGTTTGATGAGCTTCAGATAGCAATTAAAACACCCAGAAAAGAAGAAGAAAGAAGAAGAAGAAGAAGAAGAAGAAGAAGAAGAAAGGAAAGTGATATAAAAATCCTTTAGTATTACAAACCTTGTTGAGGAGATGCAGAAGACATGGCTGAAACGTGAAACCAGCTTGAGCTTATTATCTGCATGACTACAATGAGAAAACAACACATTATTTGCTTCATTTTTTGCCTTTTTTCGAGAATGGGGCAGATAATGATGATAATCTTTACTCCAGGGAGGGAAAGAGGTTGTTTGATTCAGTTGGAATAGAGAGAGAAAATGATTTGGAAAATGGAGCTTATAGAAACAAAGCCATAAACATATTTAAAAACAAAAAGAACACAACACCAGCAGAAGCATTACTACTTCACTTTGGGAATTATTTGGAAATCTACACCCCAATTGAAATCATTTGAAAAAACTATTCCTTTCGGCATATATATAGGTTAAATTCGCGTTTAGTCTAACACGAATTCTGTGTAATAAAAATTTAGTAAATTAATTTTTCTTTTTTTACCTATTTACTCAATACATAATTCCTGTTTGACTAAGCATAATCTAAATAATTTTAATTGGAGGTAAATTTTCAAATAATTCCGAAAAAAATCTTGAAACAAATATGCCCCCATTCTCAACCTTTTCTTTTCTTTTCACAAATCCGTACTCTATCAACTATTTTGAATAAACGTCAGACAGACAAGGTAGTGTGGCTAAACTTGTTGGATTCTTAATTTTGAAAATCAGAAGTCCTGAAAATATTAAAAAAAAAACTACACATACAAAGTAAATATTTAAAACAAATTTGTTATATGCACCGATAAAGATTTAAAATACATCACCAAATAATGGATTCTGTTGAATCCCTTAATTAAGATTAAGAGTTTCAATATTGACATTATTAAAATGCATTAACAAATAGTGAAATACGGCATTATATCCCTCTTGATCGAGGTTAATTAATTGATAAATTGAATATCATTAGTTTGAACTGAAGGGTGTTAGAGACAGTTACATCTTTTAAAAATTTTAAATTTTTGTATAACTTATTATTTTATTTATATTTTTTATCGATTGTCTAATTTCGAATCTTTAAATTTTTAATATAATCTCTTAAAAGTTCACATTTCTAACGTAAAATCATGTCGCTGACAATAGATGAAAATCATTTATTCAAATCTGATTTTTGTACTACTAAATTTCACATAGACATGCAAAGTGCCTCATTAGGCCCGGGGACAGTGCTATGTTATGTATGGAAGGAGCATGAGAGCTCCAATTTTTTTGTATAATTATATTTGAGGTCCTTTTAATTTAAATAATAATAAATTAAGGTTTTTGTCCCTCTCAATTTATGTTTGATTCTAGCTTCATTACTGAATAGGCTCCATCCTATAAGACTAAACAGCCTCGTCTCTTAGTATAATTTCATAGTAAGTACAATACATGTTTCTACACTCCATACTATATTACTCGTACAGGGAAAGGCAATAAACCGATGGCTTTGCCCCTTCTTCATTTACCACTATCTTCTTCTCATCTCTTAATGTCAGCACTGGTCATGCAAAGTACATGAAAAAAGTGGAAGGAGAAGGCTCTTGTTCCACAACCAGATTCTGCAGGGATTATGGCATTAGAAACGAAGTTGTTCCAACATAAACCCTAACCAAAAAAAGCAAAAAAAAAGGAGTAAAATGTTATGAGCTAGAACCGTGGTACTATGTTGTGATGATTCAGCAGCAAAAACAAAGAGAAAACACAGCTAAGACCGACAGTCATGACTCATGACAAGAGAAGTCAGTCACTGCTACTGTCATACAGAGACCATGGCTAAGCTGAGCCACCGCTGACATTGAACACCTAGAATGGAAGAGATGACAAGGGTTTGGTTGCTTTGTCTGCCTACATGTTGACCTTTGAGCTTGTTTAGGAGACCGGGCCTGTCCTGATCTATTTGTTTAATAGATTTTGAAAAGAAATGAATGGTTTTGGTATTATTAAGAATGCCTGTTTTGGGATAAATAAATGCAACTTTCTTTTTGATTTGATGATTCACTGTGAGAGTGAGGCATGAAACCTGCCTGCATTCCACCATCTTCATCTGCTTTGTTGCTGCAGAAGGTGAATTTATTGCACCTACTTGTTGCTGTTATATGCTTCATTCCCTTCTCACAAAGAATCACGTGACAACCTTGACTTGGACTCTCCTTTTTTTCATAAAAAATATGCCTGCACTCAAAAAAATTATTAAATAGATTCAATTTACCACGTAAAAAGATGACGTTGTGAACCGAGTTCATCCAATAATTTTTTCTTTGTGAGGGTTTTTTAGAATAAACAGAGAAGTCATAGCGGATATATTAAGAGCTCTTTAGACGGGCATAAAAATTCCGTAATATCTCTATGCAATAAATCTAAAAAGAGCACTAGGGGAAGAATCAAAAACTGAGAGTATCTCATCTGGAGCAGCATTGAGTTTGGCCATAAAATCAGCAACCATGTTTGATTCACATCGGATTTGAGTTAAATCAACCAACCAATTTAATTGTGAGGGGTTGAAACCACATTATTTGTTGCGTATATAATAGACAAGACATCATTAAATTTAATTGTCTTTATAAATCAAGGACTGTGACAACCTTCAATCTAAACAATAAATTTAATTTTTTAATATAAAACATAAATAAGACACTAAAAAAGCATAAAATTTATATTTTAGTAAATTCTCTTGATATATGGATGGTACAGGTGTTCAAGGGTTGGATAGCCCGTCAACACGATCACTCTAGGCTCGGTTTAGTTTTTTGGGCCACAAACCAATCTAGCATGACCCACATAAAAAATAGTTTAATATATGTTAGATTTAAAGAGAAAAAGAAAACCTTTTTAGCCAGAAGTAGAATGAACAAATTGCCCGGCTCAATAAACTTTAGTTGTAAAAAAATCAAATTAACTAACTACAAAACAATGAACCAAACAAACGAATGAACAGGCTTAGCTCACTGTGGCTATGGGCCTTGGACTCGGCAGACCCATGATTGCAATTCTAGGGGAAAGATGGATTCTTGGACTAGGCCGTGGTGAAGGAATCGGACCCAACTTCACCAAGCCAGGAACCACCCTCGGCGACAAGTTAACTTGTTCGAGTGCTTTCAATTGAAGCTCGGTCGGGTAGTCTCGTACGCACCCGATACGGGGTCCGACACCAGTCGTCCACTTAAACGACAGTCTCTTGGCCATATTGAACGTTGGTGCTTCTGCATTGGCACCTGCACCATTGGTCTTAATGTGTTCATCTTTGTGATGATCGTCTCTGCTTTTAGATGTACTTGTTGCCCCCCTAATACTTCCATCAATGTTGTCGACATCAGGTTTCCGGGTTTCTTCGGCCCCGAGTACTGATTCGGATTTGGATTCTTTGTCTAGATTTTGCCCGTACGAGTTGTCATCATCAATGGAGCATCTCTGTAACCGAAATAACACAAGCAGCATGAGCAAATTTATTCAATTATAGAGTTAGAGATTAAATCTAAAACTTCATTTAAGTACAGGGACTGATGGTACAATTTGACCAAAAAATCCAAAGAGATATTTTTACCTTAACATTTGTGAGGTTAACATGGTTTTCCTCAAGGAAGTGAATGAATTCCATGAAATTCTCTTCCGTTGGGTGATAGTGACCACTGTAAGGCCATATAGCCTGAAAAAGAAAAAAAAGAAAAAAAAACATTAAAGAGTAAATAAAGACAACAAAATCAATTAGTACATAACATTAGATGTATACATGCATGAAATAAATTTGTACCTCGAGAACCCCATCGTGAGCAACTAATCTTCCGGCAGCCGTGGTGGCGCCGCCGGCGAGAAAACTCGAATGTTGAAACTTGCCCTTTCTCTTTTGACCAACATACAAGGCTCTGCTTGTGCTAAGCACAAATATCCACTTATATTCACCGGTCGTATCCACAGGTGACCCACTCTGCCTATAAGCAAGCCGCCCCTTCTCAATTATCACCTCATATTCTTCCCTTTCTTTCTGCAAATCCATTATTTAAACGATATTATTGGAACGGACAATCATCGTATATATCGAGCCGTATTAATTAGGAGTAATTAATTAAAACATACCGGTCCAAGATATGTGATGCATTGCTGTTGAAGTTTCTTCCTTTGACATGTGTCCAGATTTACTTCTTTCCCATCCCCAACATCCAGCCTTTTGAAATCAGAGAATAAGACAGTGAAAGTCTTTAATTAGAATGTTGTAAGAAATTTTTGAAAGGCTGCTGAAGTATAGAATATAGAGTAATTACCAGTAGAAGAAAGGCTGTGTGCTTTCACTCGAGAACCAGACATCATAATACATGTGTAAGTTGTGACCATATCTATGTCGGGGATCAATCTGTAAGAAATTAGAAACAATATAAGGGTTTGTATTCAATCAAGCCGAGTAAAAAAAATTTGAGTTGACGATTTCTATTGTTCAACCCAAAATTTATTTGAAAATTTTAAAGTTGAGTCAAGTTGTTCGAGTTTATGTTCAAATTTAATTGTAAGTATTTATAATGTTATGGCATTAATTGGTTTCAATTTAAACGATTTTCTATAAGTATTTATGATATACATATATATATATATTTCTTCAGTTTTTCAATATATACATATATCAAGCAGGGTTGAAGCACTCACTTGAACTTAAACTTGAAAATTGGTCAAGTGACTATTAAAAAAATTCAAATTATTTAAATTATTTGTTCACTCCTAATTCTATCCTAACATGTTACAAAGAACTTACTGCTTCAAGCCAGTGTTGGAGGGCTAATTTTTTAGCTTTTTCATCCTTGGACAATCCCTTTCCTACCTGCAATCATGGAGGAAGGATTAACATTAATATAACCCGTCGCTAAAACAAAAAAATCTGTCGGAATAGGATCTAAAAACTGTCCAGAAAGAACAAAGATGAATGTGTCAGTATAAGACAATCTGTTTGTTAACTTGTTTGAAAAGGTACCTTTGCTGCTTTGGTCTTGGCTCTAACCCACCGTGAAACAGCAGATTCATGCTTCTCAACCTCGAAAAACGACACGGAGTTTTGCTTGAGCTCCGCAAGGTCTAATACCTTCCACCACAGCTCCTCGATCACCACCGCGCAATCCGCGAGGTTTCGTCGAGTCCGGTAGCTCTTGTAAACCTTCTGAAGCTTAACAGCAGCCGCGTCGAGCTCGCTGACGGGTCGAGGCGAGAACAAAACCGTCTGGTCCGGTAGAGAAAGCGTCGGCATTGACTTATGAATCAACCCATTGGAGCCTGCAGATGATGGTTTCCTCTGAACCAGATTCTTGAACGAAAGCGTTTTCTCAAGCAAAACTCCATGATCATCACAAGTTTTCGAATTGATTATGGTCATCATAATTTGTTGCCAGGCGGATTGAAGCAATGAAAGAGACAATCCCATAAGCCTTCAATCCTGTTCATCAACATGATTGATAAACTGATTAAACTACAAGAAAATAAGCTAAAAAATGATATAATTATTTGATTTTATCTTTGTTATAACAAACAGTGCTGTTCATGTCCCAAAGAAAATTGAAAAAGCTAAAGCTAAAAGGCAAAGCACGTGCAAGTTGCAAACTGATTAACTCCAATAATTGAAAAGAAAATAAAGATTAAAAAAAGGCAAAAAAAAACATAAACACCCCATATATATATATATATATATACTTACGTACTTGTATGCTGTATGTTGAATATGTTCTTCTGATCCTTTTTACTGAGAAAAATCTTTCAAACTGGAGAAAACAAAAGAAAACCCTTTGGAGAAGATGATGAAATTCAGAAAGATGTTTATCGTCTGACCAAATGACAGGTCTATTATTATATATATAGGGGAAGATGAACCAACATGGAATCCAACTAATAAACCTTAAAAAAATTCTAAATATTCCAACCTAGAAAGGGCAGGTACGTCTTTGAAATATCGTGTGTGTGTATATATATATATATAGAGAAATGATGGGTCTATTTCAACGGTTTTAAGGCTCGTGTGGATTGAAAGACAACTAGTGGTTTTGATGAATTCAAAGGTTTTAAATTTGCTTTGCTTCCTTGAATCTGACCTACGTGCAAAAGGAGAAGGATATTTATTTACAGGATACAATATGGAAGTATGGATTGGTCAAAGAAAGTAAGCCTGTGATATGCAAAGTTAAAAGGTTTGAAAAAAATACGAAAAAGGCTTTAAAAATCTGCATACACACTGGGATTTGGGGTGTTGCTGTTGTTTGTTTTCGTGACAGTCAAAGAGTGTTTGGGTCATGGCTTTGGTCATTCAACAACGCGCTCTTTTCTTTTTTCCTCTTCTTTTTTTTTCTTTTTATCTGTTCTGACTCTGGTTTGCACACTACTGTTGCTATTAGCCATGCAAATGCATATATATATATATATATATATATATATATATATATTCCCATCACTTTTCTTGACTTGCTTTTTTCATGCTTTACGGCATCAAAACTTACCCCCACCCGCACTTTAATTTCTTGTCAAAGATTAAAGTATGTTTTCAATTTTTTTACATAGGTTGGTGTTCAATCTTTTGGTCAAGTAATCAAATATCGAATATTATAAAGTATCATTATGAGTGAGATATAATATAATTTTTTTGTTTATAACGTCATAATTTAAATCTTAGACTTTATTTGAAGGATCTAGCATATATTTTACTAGGTGAACAACTTTTTTTCTTCTCTTCTAATTCATTCGTATATATGGCAAGAGAGTCTAAGAGATCCTTTTATGTCTAATGTAAAATTAAAGTGACACGACAGGAAAAAAAATTAAATTTTCGACTCGATTCAATGCACACAAAAAAAATTCAATTCGACTTGGCTTGAATCATAATTTTATAAAGTCGACTAAAAAAATGTTCAAATAAAGTTTGAGTCATAAAATGAGACTTTAATATCTCAAAATTTTTAGTAATTAGTTGATCAATTTATGTATATTGTATATGGTTATAAAAAGTTGTTTAAATTTAAAATAATTAGTACTATAATATTATAAATATTTATAATTAAATTTGATAAAAACACAAACAAATCAACTCAACTTGACTAGACTAGACTAGACTCGTAAAATGTCAAATTATATATAAGTTATAAAATATGACTCATCAACTGGACTAATTTAAAAAAAATTGAATCAACTCAGCTCTATTGAATGTTCACCCTATAACTACAAGTTTTACACTTTTTTCTACCCTTGATCACAATTAAATCTACTGTTTAGATTAAATCAAAGTTAAATTCATATATAGTAATGAAGCTTAAGTAAATTACTAAATTTATATATATATTGTGAAAAAAAAACATGCATATTTACTCTTTTAAAATTAAAAATCGAAATCGAAATTTTAAATTTTAAATTGTATGAATTAAATTTATTAACATTAAATTCTAAACTAAATTTCTAATTCTTAATAGAATAATTTTCCTAAATAAAACCAAACAGGAGTGAAATCATGTGTGGCTGCAGTATAGTTGGTTTGTGAATTGTGAAACCACTGCAGGGAAATCTTTATAGTTTTAAAGTCAAAAATCAAAAGAGTCAAACATCATTAATTAGTCTTTTCATTAGGGGTTTTGGATTTTGTAATTAATGGATGATCATCAACACATGAACAAGTGGTTTTCTCATTTACATAAAATCATTATTAAAATTTTGGTTTCCAATGCATCCATTAAAACAAATTAAATAATTAATTATTCGTCTTCTATTAGTTTATATAAAAAGTTGATATCGAAAAATATTAGTCGTTTTAAATACGTATACAATAGTACACTTAACGATTAATGAATTATCTGTTTTTTTTATTTTATTAAGTAACAACTGTTTCTTTTTTGTTTTTTGGTTGCCCTCCCAGTTCGCGTTGCACACCTAGGGATAGGCATTTTACTTGACTCGGTCGGGTTCCGATCCGACCCGATTGGGTCGGATTTTTTAATGAAAAAAATCGGGTTCGTGTCGGGTCTGGTCGAGTTCAGGTTTAAGGTGGAAAATATTCGACCCGACCCAAGACTAATTGTGTAATTTTTCCTAAAATTTTAGGGATATCTATAATAATACCCTTATTTATATTTTTTTATAATTAGGTCCTTAAAATTAAATTTTTATTTATAACTTAGTCAATTAAATTATAATTTTTTACTATTAAATCCCCTAAAATTATTTTTTACAATTAGGTCCCTAAAATTAATTTTTTATGGGTCGGGGTCAGATTTAGTATATTTATTTTCAGGTCAGGTCAAATTTTTTAAAGAATATGTTCGGGTAGAGTTGGGTGCGGGTTTAGGGTATTTGTTTTTGGGTTGGGTTCTGGTGGGCAAAAAACCTGACCCGACCCGTGCTCATCTCTATGCACACTTGCCTTTGGTGGATGAGTCTCCCAACTGGAATTTTCTATATACAAAAGATCTCGAATTCAAAACATACTGTTGCGACCCTTTTTCTTTTTTTGAAGATTAGGTTTGAAATGTTTTCGGCATCAAAGGAGATGACACCCGGAAACCGGGATGACACTCCTAATAGATTACCGTTAAATTTTAAAACGAAGGGTGGAGTCGCCACCGGTCACTTTTGGTAGGCCGGACACCGAAAAGATAACTAGAGATGGATTCGGGAGTTGGTTACGAGTGGGGAAGGGTTAGCACCCCCACTACGCCCAAAATTGGTACCTAAAAGTTCGCATTATATTTATTTAAGGAAAACGAAAATTTGATTTAATTTAATGATTAATTTCCCAAAATGAATAGTAGTTTAAATCCGCTTTAGTATTCACGACATTCAAAGAGATGCCACCCGGAGGCCGGGATAACACTCCTAGCAGAAATATCAGAATAATGAGACAGTGTCCGATAGTTCTTAAAGAAAAATAAATAAATAAATGAATAATGAATAAAAAGTAAAAAAGATAGTTAAATCTGTGTGATAAATCCAAAATTGGCCTTTGTATCCACGACATTCAGAGGAGACGTCACCCGGAGGCCAGGATGACACTCCTAATAGAAATGTCAGAATAATGAAGCAAATATATATATATATAATATTTACGTAAAATAATAAATAATATAAAATTAATATAGATGATATGAATATGAAATAATAAGATAAAACAAATGAAATACTATATAATATATATACATAAATACATTAATAATATCTTATACATATAAAATACTACTTAATATATACACATAAATACTATATTATATTATACATGATAGTGTACTATACATCATACATATGATAAATACACAAAAGAAATGCAATAAAAAATAAAGGACCAAAATAAAAATAAAAACAGCACAAAAGGAAAATAGTACAAAAATGGGACTGAAATAAAAAAAACGAAAAGAGAGGGACTGAACTCGCAATTATTCCATATAGCATGATTAAAACTGATTTTGGGACTAAATTATAAAGCTTTTTAAAATTTCTAGGGACTATAAGTGTGATTTTACCATTTTAAGTCCGAATTAATTAGGATTAGTGACTGGATTGCAAAGGAAATTAAACATACAGGAGCCTAAAGGGTGAATAACCCATGGGGATGGCTAGAACGGTAATTTACCCACTTATTTTTATGCGCGGATTCTCCTACACGGGTCGAGTCATGAATCGGGTATAGCTAGAAACGACGTCGTTTTGGGCCTGAGCTCAGACGCCCAAAACGTCGTCGTTTTGTGTTCCTATATAAATTTTTTTTAACCAAAAATTCACTTTACCCAGTTTGATAAAAAGAAAGTTCTTATTTGCTCTCAACTCTCTCTCTCTGTCCAGCCAAGGCACTCGGAGGTTGTCGGCCGCGAGCCACGACGGTCCGGGGGCAGAGCAGTACCGTCGCTGGTGGTCGGAGGCGCCCAAAAACTTCGATAAGATTTGTTTTTTTACCCTAAACCCTTATTTGCGATTAGTTTTTCTTAAATCTTCCCTTGTGTGCGTAGATCTAGGTTTATGGTTTATTCGAATGATTTTTTATGTAATATACTATTTTTTCTTTTTTTAAAAATAATAATAATAACAATAATAATGAGAAACGAAGAGATTTTTTTTTACCTTTGCTTGATCGGTAATGCTGGACTGAAAATTCGAATAGATTTGGAATTGTTTTGTGTTTCTTGTTCAATCGTCCGTAAAAAAAGAAGTTTACAATGGTTTTAGGGTTTATAAATACCCAGAAAAGGCACCCATTTGCATTTTTATTTTACAAGCTATTTTTACTACTGATTTTCTTTAATTTCTTGCAGATTCGAAGTGACCCTGGGCGGTGGAGTAGAGTGGTCGTTCAGATGGATAGGCGGTGGAAGTGACCACTAATGGCGCGCGTGGCAGCCACACGACATTTGAGGAGCCGCGCGTGGTGGCCACGCGCAAAGCAGTTGGAGAGTTTGGGCGGCGACTGCATGTCAAGTTGTAGGGTTGGGGTTTATTATTTTTTAGGGTAAACAGGTTTTGGGTTTTGGTCTGTGTTTGCTGGGTCGGGTTATTATAATTGGGTATGGGTATGTTGTAAATGGGCTGATGTTGGGGTGTGGGGATTTAATTTGGGTTAGGTTAATAAAAGTTGGGTTTTGTAATGGGTTTGTATTTAATTGGGGCAATTGGGTTGGTTAACTGGGTTGGGGGCCCGGACTAAAATGGGCTGCAACACATACTTAAGCGATATCAAGCTTCTTATCACTTGAACCAACCTGTTAGTGCATATTTATTTGTTTTTGATAATGGGACAAACAAATTATATTCAGAATTCGAATTCTAAATCTTGATATGTCAACACAGAATTTTAATCATTTATTGATTCGAAGTATTAGGTATATAGCTAATATAGTTCTTATTTATGATTTTAATTTGTTTATTCTTTGGTATTCATAAACAAATTGTCTTAAAAAATGTAAAATGTAACTTTTAAATAATGTTTAGTTCAATTTGTCGACGCTCCACTAGGCTACAAAACGTTTTCTCTCTCTTTTATAAAGTCAAAAGACTGAATGGAAAGCAGTTTTCCGCCACGGTATCGGAGTGGTTGACGCGTGTGTGACACAAGGTCATAGATTTATTTATAGGTAAAATTCTAGTTTTGGTCCCTCTATTATGCTTAAATTTGGGGTTTAAATTTTACATTTTAATTTATTATGATTTAGTCCAAATAACTAACATTATGAACTATTCTGGTTAAATAGTGCCGTGATTCAAAAAATACTCCTGTTTTAGTTAGTCCAAATACCTTACTCTTTTTTTTGTTAAAAATAAAATATTCAAATTATTATGAGTAACTTTTATCCAAACTATTCAAATATAAAAATACTATATTAATAATTTTAAAATCACGAAATAAAGAATTTTCAAAAAAATAATATATACTATTATTGAAAAGTATAATTATATTCATTCTTGCTTTTTACTAATATGTCAAACAATTTTAAAATATAATTTTATTATTGATAAATTCAATACTTAATTTATTTTGATTTCGAATGGAACCATTTTCGCCTGGCGAACCGTATGCTCCCTTTTTTCTCCCTTAGGTCGACACTTGTAATTCCTCTCCTTTCTGTCGAGTAACTTATACCTCGGGTTCGATGGCTCGGTCGTTCGTTCGCGTATTTATCCCAAGTAGGTACGCAAACGGGTTCTCAGGAATAAAATCCTAAGTAAGGTCGACTCTCTCCGACCCTCCCTCTTTAGCTAGAGCTATTTCATATCCTATAGCTTTCGCTCGAGACCAAAGGGTCTTATACGCCCGGAGCGAGCCTGGCTTTCACTGGATCACTTGATTAAATGTATCCCTTGCCGCTTCCCTGCTTTGAAAAACTCTTTCTCTTTGAGCACGGCTTTTCAAAACCCGATCATAACGGACCACGGAAAAGAAGAAAGCGGTCCTACTGAACCCGGCTTTGAAACATCTCTTCGATCCCTTTGGCTGGAAAAACCCTTCTTGAGCATTTCGATCCTTTCCTTCTCCTACGCCGCTTTTTCCTCTCAAATCCGTCTCTTTGTTTCATGCTGAACTTCTTTCGCGTGAGCTTACCCTTAACCAGAGACCACTAACTTAATCTTCGCTTAAAGTGCATTTGTTTGATTCGTCATGCATTATTGATGATGATCCTATGTTCGTTTTCGTTTCGCCCTTCCCTTCCGATCGAATCCGAACAATAAATATCATATAGAAAGAGCTACGCGTAGTTCGTTCGAGCATATTTACTTCCCTCTCACATTCTCTTTCGGACCACGGCGTTTTTCTCAAACTCCCGGAAAGATAGCTAGCCCTAGTACGAAGACGGAAAAAGCCGAACGAAGGGACTTTGGACATATGTGATCCTCGGCGCATTTAACGCTTTAGCTAGAGCAACTATTTTCAGACCCTCCGCCAGGCGGCGAAGACTTTTCTCCTGTTAGACTTTAGACCACTTACCGAATATTACGAAGGCAGACTAAGTATCCATTGAATGCATGCTCCTCTGCTATCCTGAACATCTTTTGCTTTCGTCTCAAACTAAACGCTTTCCGATCGCTAATGCTTGAGACTTTAAGACAAGACCTCGTACGATGATGGTCGAGATACAGTGTAACCTCAAACTCCGTTCTTTCTCGTGAGCTTTCCTCTGAGACTTTCAGGCCTCTCGCTTTCGCTCGAGATCTTTCAGAGCCTCAAACACCCTTTGGCCTTGTAGCTGCCCTTGGAGCTGAGCACTCCCCTTATCAAGCAGAGCTTGAGCAGCCGACTAAACCCATTGATAACAACACTACTCGAATTGATTGATTGAGTTTTCGCCCTGGCTTTATCATAGCAGATCGTTTAGAGTCTGGGGAAAGCTTTCCCTCCTGATCTGATCCGGGCCTCTGGAAAAGTGAACGTTTAGATCATCGCCTGGCGTAAGGGTGCTAAAATCCCGTAGTATAACAATTATTCATCCTATGCTTTTAGGTGCGCTGGCGAAGGAAGGAAATAGACTAAAGTATTCTAGTTATTTGCCCCGCGTAGGTGTCTCAGGAATCCTTGACATAAATATCGATATATCGCATGTTATTATTGTCATTGTTTTCAAATATTGTTACAAAGCACTTATCTTATTCTTTCATTTGTTATTTTTTATGCTTATTTTACTGTTCATGTTCAAGGTTTATACTACTTCTCTCGACAATATCGGCTTCAAGATTTGAACTTATATTTTTTTATTTTAACAATATCTAGAGTAAGTGGTTAAACCTCTCAATTGACACTCTCTCATCTCCCTTAGGTTATGGGTTCGAAACTCATTAGAAGCAAATTTCCCCTTTCCTCCCGTAAAAATTGTTAAAAAAAACATTATACCTTACCACAGTACCCAATAACCCGTCTTCACATTCTTATCATGACCTATAGCACTGATTAATAGTGATTATATAGTCTTTAATTTTATCGAACATGATGATATATTTAGAAGTATAAAAATAATGCATAAGCGTCAGGTACTATCATACAATTAATATGACTAATACACAAATATATTTAAAAATATATATTTGGTACTGTCGAAATTTATTATGAGACCGAAATTATCATCCAAATTAAATTGTTTTATTTATAATATTGAAATTCAAATTTTTAATATTTCTTAAATGATTTACTGTTTTATCTGATTATGCCAATTAATAATTAATCTTAGTTATATTAATCTCATTTTAATTGAGTTTTATTTCACTCTTTGTTGTATAGTTTTTTACTAATATTGGTAGTCAGCATACAATTTATGATATTTCTACGCAAAGCTATTTTTTTAATTTGCTTAACTATAAGATATTTGTTCATATTTTTTAACTATTTGACAACATGCGTCATGCGCACAGGGACATAACCATGTAGGGTGTGGGAGAGGTTGTTGCCCCTCCTAAAATTTTAATATAATTGTATTTTTAGTCCATTTAGTTTACATATTAGTTAAATAAGGCTTTTGCCCCTCCCAATTTTTATATTTAAAGGCATAATAGATTTTTACCCCTCCCAATGTTAAATCCTAGTTTCGTCCCTGTATGCGCACACCTTGTGGATAAAGATGTTCGAATCTAAATTTTCTAAGATAAACATCATATTCTTTTTAATTGGAGCTACTCGTAGGGTTCGGTAGGCAAAGTTACTTTGTTTTTGTTTGGTGCACGTTGGCAGATATGTTATATGCTATACGTTAAACTATTTTATATAACTTACGATTTTTAGTAATTAGTTGATTCAGTAGGATGAGATATTACATTTCTCAAATGACATTCGGAGTTTAAATTCTATATTTTGTAGATGGAGTAAACTGGGTTGGAAAATCGTCTTCATAATAGACTTTTATAATACTCAATCTGGATTAATTGACCAATGGATCGAATATTGGTGATTATACCAAAAAGTTTTTTTTTACAAAGAAATGCATCTGACTGATAGTTTTCTTTTGGATAAACTACATAAATAGTCTTTGACTATGCTCTAATTCTTTTTTGCATACCTTAACTATCAAAAATTATAATCTGATCCCCCAATTTAAAAAAAAACTAAGAAATTAGTCTGCTGCTGTTAAAAATTTAACGACAACTGACGGGTCGGTTAATCACATTTAGTATAATAATAAATGTAAACCTCAGTTTTTACACTTTATTTTGATTTGGTCCTACCCATTATCATCCTTATCCCTTCACCATCATCCTTCACCACTGTATCAGCCACCCTTCCTTCACTGTCATCCTCATTCATTATCGTTCTGCAACCTATATAATGACACCCAAATCTTTCGTTCTTCCTCCTCTTTTTAAATCAACTCTTAAAAATAAAAAATTAATTAAAACAATAGCTTCATTTATCCTCAATTTTTCTTCCAACAAGATTCATGTTATAAAATAAAAGAAATTACAAAGTCTAAAGTTCAGCCAAAAAACAAAAAAATGGTCAAAAATATTTTGTTTGAGGAAGGAACGCAAAAACTAACAACTAAATTATTCAAATACCCAAAAATATAAGCAACAATATCAATAAAAAATGAAAAAAAATAAAAACAATGACACTGATTCGATTGGTTTCAAATCGCGAACTTCTCATCGACCCTTTAAAGATCTAAACGATAAATATCTTCGTTGACTAAAGAGAGTAACATATCTAAGTTGCACAAAGATTCAACAATTAGTCCTTAGATTAGGACTTGAAAATTCTAAAAATTCAAGATTTAATTTTGAGAATTTTTCATAAAATCAATCCAAAAAATTGAACAATGAATGGGGAAAGAAGCTTTTGACAGCTTGATTTGGTGGAATTTCTTCGGTGAAGATGGCTGGTAATAACATTAATTTGGCAAGAAAGAGAAGAATAAACTGGGGGGTTTGATTTAATTTTTCTGAAATAAATATAAGTGAAAAAAATAATTTGTTGTATCATGGCAGTGGAGTGGTGGTGGCTGTATCGGTGGAAGCTCGTCGTGTTTGGAAATGTAGATATATTATTTGGGGAAACAAGATATTTGAGAGGATATTTAAATTCAATAAGAGTTTATTACAAAGGCTTATTTGTCAAATTTAAATTTCGTTCTTGTTAATCCTAAAATCTGTCTCTTTTTTTTCAAGGTCATGATTTCAAGCCATCTAAGTAATCAAAATTTGATTTTTTTTTTAGAAAGTAGAGTAATTTTGTTTAAGATTGTGTGGAGAGAAGAAAATGGACTAAATTGATATAATTTTGAAATGTTAAGGATTATTTTTTTAAAATTAGGACCAAGTTAAAATAAAGTGTAAAAGTTAAAGACTAAATGTGTTATTATGCCAATTTTTGTTAATTGTCCCGTTTTTTTTATGTAGATGTTAATTTGTAATTTTTGATAGTTAAGGGATGCAAAAAAATTAGAGCATAGTCGGGGGACCATTTATGTAGTTTCTTTTTAACTATGAGACTACTACCATGGTATTTTGGAAAATATTGACTATGACCAAATTTTATGCGTAGCAGACATAATTGGTACTATGAAATTCCAAATCTGGCTGCTCACCAAATATATTGACATCATTTTTTTTTTTCATGGTTTGAAACTTCTGGTCACCATTCCTGGATTTCACGGGGGAAACATAAAGAATCAATACGCGAATGTTTGAAGAATTTTTAAGGTGAAATTACATAACTAGTCCTTTTACTATACATAAATTGTAGATTTAGTCTCTATAATACTTTGATTTCGTTAATTTTAGTCCATGCACTTTCAAGTTTTGAAAAATAGAAATAAACTACATGAACTATAAGTGATCAAACCAGATAACATAAACGAAATACACAACTTTTGCATAGGTCCATGACTAATAGCATAATTTGATTTAATAGATTTAATAACGGTTGTTGGTTCAATATTGAAATTTTATTTTAAAGTGTGAAAAGTATAAGATTAAAAATGAGTAAATCTATAACTTAGGTATAGTGTAGGGATTAATAGCAAAATTTGACCACTTTTTGTAGTTGGAGAAGAAATTGAGGGAAAATATTTAGTTGACGAGTTCTTATAAGCCGCGTGACAGAAGTCGATTAGTTGATAAACACAAACTACAAATGTTGGTTTGATAAACATTTGAATCAATACCACTTCAGGGAGAAATTATATTATAGGTCTGGTTCGCCACGTCATCTATGGTCTCAACTAATAAAAAGTATTTATTTTATTAATTTTTTTCATATCATTTTTTACCGAGTGAATCTTCATTCAGATTTACTGTAAATTAAATTAAAAAACACTTTTTACCAATTGCATATTCACTTTGTAAAAAGATGATATAGAAAAATTTAATGAAATTGATGCTTTTTATTGGTTGGGATCATGGATGACGTGGCGAGCCGGACCTATGATATAATTTCTCCATTTCAGGACTTTAGAAAATTAATATAAATCAAATTTATTTATCAAGACTTTGATTTAATAAAAAAAAAGAGATTGAGAAAATGTTTAAATTTTAAGATTGAATCTCAATATATATAAGTTTAATTTAAATTTGTTTTAATGGTGCAGTTTAAATCAAATTAATTATTTAACATTTGTAATGAACAAATTTGATTAGAATTATTAATATAATTATAAATTGTATCTTCAAAATATAATTTGTATAAATTAAAGTCTGCGAACAAAATCTAATTTCTGTTTTTTTTTATAATTCAATTGACCAAACAATTGGAATTTGGAATTTCTCTAGAATGTTAAAATTATAGTATTACTTTATGGATTTTATAGTTTTGGTTTGGTGACAACAATGTTGAAAACTCCCCCAATCAACACATACAAAAGAATTTATTAATTTTATCAAATCAAATAGATTTTTTAAGGTTTAAAGGGGAATAGAAATCTTTTATTTTTTGCTTACTTATTTATGCATCCACACTAAAATTTGAGTTTAGATTTAGGGTTTATGGTTACGATTTAATAAATTTAGGGTAGAATGTATTTTTTTAGGGTTTAAAATTTAATGTTACGGCTTAGAATTTAATTTTTAGTATTTTTAAATACTGTAGCATAAAAAGGCACAAAAAAGGAGAAGATGATTTTTGTCTTTTAAAGGGGTATTTTAATCAAATAAAACCCAAGTTAACACTGGAACATATTTCAATTTTAAGGCTAATTCTTAGTCATCCTAAAATTATAAATTTTCAATAGTTTTAAGGCGATTACAGGTAGGATCTATTCATAATTTTTTTAATCATTTGATAAGACACACTATTTGCAGATAAAATTACTCGAACTCGGGTCTTCTAAAACGAAGATCATCCTAAAACTATAATTGAAGCCTTTCTTCAAGTGAAGTAATTATACACATTTAAGAAATATGAGTAGTCCTTTGCCAAGCAAGTTTTAGCTCAAGACAACACGCCAAGATATAAACTATAATTCACAAATTCAAACGTTACTTTGGGACCATACTAACCTGATACACAGAAACATTACCAGGGAGAAGATGGTGGAAGAGGAAACTTGGTTTAATTTCGTCAGTCTCTTTTCCGTTCCTCTTTATATGTTCCACCAATAATTTTATGCCACGTGTATTACAATAAAACAGAAATAATCAATAAACTAGTGACAAATAATTACTAATACACGTGACATAAAATCATAGGTGAGGCGTGTAAAGGGGCACAAAAAAGAGAGAAGAATTTGATTCACCTGCCAAGTGCAACTGAAATCCAGCTTGAAACCTCGGTTTTGAGCTTGGATTCATCGGTTGAAGATGAAGATAAAGATACAGGAGTTACAGCAACCTGGCATGTGCCATCCAACAAAGGTAAAACCAAATAAGCAATTGAAGAGAGAAGATTTATCCATTAGTTATGTTATAAAAGACAAATTCCAACTCACATATCCGTCTTCTACTGCTTTAAAATCTAAATCATCATCTGCACCTTCTGTCTCCTTTTCCAACAACTGCTCAAACATAAATGTATAAGCTAGTGATTATTTTTCTAATAAAATGAAATGCATAAAGCTTCAACATCAAATGCTTGTTTGCAGTACAAATAAGTTTTTTTTCCCTCTTGCCTCTAAGCGAAAGTATTTTTTCATTGTTGGTTGGCCATTTAATTTTCCAACAATACCAACGGATTCAATCTCAACATTCTTCCTATGCGAGTTCAAGCACCTTGCTGCACCCTGTTAAATACAAAAACTGGGTCATTTAAGGACTAATGCTAAACTAAGGTCCATTCTGAACTAAAACCTGGAGGTTCTGTGTGTGTGGGCAACTGGCACTTACGGCAGCAGAGGCATCTCGGCTGAGTTGTGCAAGCTTAATACCAAGGCTTTGCTGATTTGAAAGGTATTGGCCTGCAGCAGGGTGCTATTTGCTGACACAGCTTTCCAGCTTAAGGGTGACCTCCATGGACTCTGTCTGGTCAATTTGAATCCCTGTAAAACACAATTTGTGCCCAGAAATATATGAATTATCAACTGCATTTCATGTAGGGAAAAAGGGGGTTGATTTCAGACCAGATCTAGCTTCCATTAAATCGAATTACTGCTTATGTTATATACTATAGTCCTGCTTGATTTGTACATAACTATAGATGCCTAATTTATGACTGTATTGATCTGAATTCAGTCTTCTATTTAACATATCACATTTGCAATAGCATTAATGATTAGGAGTTTGAACTACAGCAAGAAAATTAGAGTAACTATATACTACCGCAAAGGCTTACCTTGTTTGCTAGGGGACGAGATGGGATTTCTATATTCAGTAAGCAACCTCCTGGGAAGTTTCCCCTCTCAATATCTCTTACAGCTGGGGATATTAAAGGCAAACACACATTGGCTGCATTCTTCAAATCACTTTCACATCTAGCATCTGTCTTCCTGAAATTAATGCAAGCATCAATCCATCAAAGGTCCACAAAATGACTGAAAAATGATCGAATTTAGAAAGAAAATACTATTTTACCAGTTGAACGACAGGCAAAGTGATGGCACACCACAAATTAGTGCCTCTCTAGCTGCAGCAACAGCTCCTGAGTAAAACCTAATGGTAATAGGTGAAGTACATTGCGAAGGAAAACTTAGAATTGAAACAGTGGCAATCAAATTTAACCAAAATAAAAAGGATAACAATTAACAAATTGCATACAAGTTGCGATCACAACTCGATCCTCTGTTAATTCCACTAATCACCTACATATTTTTTAAAGAAAGAAATACAGAATTAAGAACAACATTGGGAAATCTCAATTCTAAAATCAACAATTAGATTTAGAAGTGCATACCAAAACAGGTTTTGACCATGAAAACAACGCTCCGGATAGAGCTAAGGAAACACAATCCACAGGAGTCCCTGATCATAAACATTGGAAACGAGCATCATCCTTAGTAAAATATACTGGGCGAAATCAAAAAGATGTGCGAAAGTAACGAAATGTGTTTTTTAACGAGTAATATGGTTATATTTATATCGAATTTACTTAGAAGTGTGTTCATTAGTCATTAATCATCAATTACAACATAGAAGATTTAAAAAGAAACATGCATTCGTTATTAACTATTGTAGAATTTACATCTTTTACCTGAAACTTCAAAAGCAGTGGCGCCGCTCATTTCAACTGAACATACTTCAACCGTCTCTCGCGCCGTCACGGAATGACCGGCAACCGATTTGTCGCTTAAAATTTTTCTAAAAATAAATCTGCTAAGATTCATTCTGATCTGATTCAAAACTGAGAAAATCTTACGAAACTAAACCGTATTTCAATTTTTTATCGGCAACTTCAGTTGAGATCGGAACTGAAGATTGAGGAGCGCAGACGTGGAGAGTGAAGCGGCCGTCAGAGAGCAGGGCTTGAACGAGGAAAGTGAGTCCAGGTGAGTCAATTCCTTCGCCATTGGTGATCAACAGCAGTGGTCTAGAGCAATCCGTGCGCTCCTCGACATTGCGTGGATGGGAAGATAAGGAAGAGGAGTTGGTAGATTGGCGATCAACGGTGACTAGAGATCAAAGAAGGAGGTAAAGAGTTCTTCTTCACGGAAGTTGTCATGGCTATTATTGTTCAAAAAACCAGAATTTTGTTGTTGTGGTTGGAGGGGGAAACACCAATTGTTTTAGCTGAATTCTGATTTGGCTATGGCGTTTGCGGTGGAGTGGGTTTCTTTATATATGTACAAGCACAGCTGCAGTGAGTGGGAGTGGAATCATATTCAGTGAAGGTTGTGAAATTTTACCAAAATATTAACGTGGAACTTTCATTATTATTAAAGGAGTAAAAATGTAATTTTGTATAATGGGACAAGGCAATAGATAAGTAATGTCAGGATTTAAATTTTGACGTTGTGAATGAAGAAAATTAAGTATGAAAGGTCGCCCCAAAATGAGCTCCTACAGTACTCGATCCAGATTAATTTTAACCGAATAAATGAACGAACATAATTTTTTGTTCATGTTCGTTCGTTAAAATAATAAACGAGCGTTGAATATTGTTTAATTTTTCTCTTAAGAAGTCTAAGTCTTCGTACATTGAGTATTGTTTATTTTTTTCTTTTTATTTCATTTTTTATTTTTTTAAAATATAATACTTTTATTTTGAAAAAAATAATAAATATAAATGGACATATGTGAATAAATTTAAACATACATAAACAGATGGATACCCGAATATTCACAAACATAAATGAACGAACAAGCCTTTGTTCGTGTTTGTTCATTTATATAAACGAACAGATGATCTTGTTCATGTTCGTTCGCTAAATAAATAAACGAACATAAACGAACTTCTTGTTGAACAGTTCGTTGAACGTTCAGTTTATTTACGTTCCTATATTTAACCAACAAAATTATCTTAATGTTTATATACTCATATTTTTAAGAAGTTGTTTTTAATTAATTTGTTTCAAGCTCTTATCAACATGATAATAACCAATTTAACTACACAATCATTTCGATTATACTTCATCGTCCCTTTTCTACTCCCAAATAATATATATTGTTATCGTATTATCAACAATATACTGAATACAATTTATTTATTATATATTTTGCTAATATAAATTAAATTATTTAGGACTATAGATTATTACAACTATATTTTGATGTTTATGTCACTTAAAAATCATAGTATATGAAAGGGGATGACTAATTTTTTAAATTTAATACAGAGATATTTTTTAAATGATGAGAACGAACCTATATAAAATGAGGTAAATAAATATTTTAACCGTTCGACCAAGTAACCAGCTTTACTACCAGGATTGAAGAAATGCATTGTATGGTAAGTGATAATAAAATTATAAAGTTATAATGCCAAAAAATGCTCATAACATTTGATTGTATAGTCATTTTTGTTTATATTTTTTTGAAGTAATTTAACCATCAACGTTTTATTTTGGGTCAAAATAGCTTTTGCGAATGAAAATTGTTAGTCAACTGACGATGAACAACTTAAAATGACTTGACAAAATGACATATCGACATAAAAAATAATTTTATATTTTATAAAATTTATTTTTGACTAGTGTGATATTCTTCCAAGCAAATACTTTTTTCTAACATTGTCATGTCAGCGTGCATTGTCATTTCAAATCATTTACCGTCAGTTGATCAACAAATTTTATTTTTATAAGAGTTATTTTAATCCAAAATAAAACGTTATAAGTTAAATTACTTCAAAAAAAGAATATGAGCTAAAGTAACTTTTAGTCAAATATTAAAGACGTTTTTTAACTTTATTTTATCTATAAATGATTTTGATATAACATTAAATCATACAGCGAGGGAGAGGTAGAGGAGGAAGAAAAGTTGAAAACAGAGGAGGATGGTGGTGGTGAGGGCAAGAAGGGGCCTGTCCCTCCAAATTTTGAATAATTTACATTTAATTTCTCGTTTTTTTTAAAAAATAATTTAATTATTTTAAAAAACTTAAAATTTTTATTAATTTTTATTTTTTTAAAATATTTTCCATCAAGTCGTCTTTTAAAATTTTGGAAATCTTTCTTTAATTCTTGTTTTTTTAAAAAAAAAATAATTTAAGCTTATAAAATTTTCAAGAATTTTAAATTGACTGCCTCGCAATATTATACCAAAATTCTCCCGAAATGGAAGAAAAAATGGACATTTTGGGGAGATTTGAGGGTGAGATTAATTTATCACTTGAAAAAAAATAGCCATTTATTACATCATCTAATGGTTTAATAAATATAAAAATAATTAAATTTTACACAATATAAATAAATTTTAATATATAGATATGGATAAAAGATGAATTAGTCATTTATTATTTAAATATGCATTAGGAATGAAAAGTGAGATCAAACTAGCGCGTTGTTTTATACACTACTAAGATACTCACGTTTGATTGTTTTGGGTAAATTACTTGATTCATCACTCAACTATAATTTTAGTTCTATTTTGGTTACTTAACTTTTAAGATTTTCAATTTAATCACTCAGTTTTCGAATTATTCTTGTTTTGCTCACTTCACCTTTAATTATTATGACATGACAACCAACATCAAAACGACGTAGTCTGGATCGCTACAAAAAATTAAATTTAAATTGTTTTTCTTTCTTTTTACTCTCATTTTCCATCTTTCTTATTCTTCTTCTTATCCTCAATTTCTCTCCTCACCCTAAATGAACTTAAATTTTATCCATCACGCCGGTTACCGCTTTGAACACTGTTGACCGTCATCGTCAGAGGCCGATGACTCTCAAAATTTCTCATTGAACTCGTCTAATTATTCTGAACACGAATTTAGTATCCGCTTAATCGGAAAACACACCAAAATTCACGGATCTAGCATTGATATTGTCGCTGTCGTACGCCACCATGCTCATCCGATCACCATTCGCGTCGATACAAGCTATAGCCCCCTCTCCAGCCCGAAAACATCACCCATTTTACATTCCCTAATCTCCCCTTGTTTTCGTGGCAGATCAGTGATAATCTACATTGGCTTCTTAGGTGCAGAAGACAGATATTAGAGCAAATAATGGATTAAACTTGTGTGTATCGATTAGTTTATGACTTTTATGCTTCAATGCTCATTTTATTCTCATATTTCATTTTTTCCAAAATATTTGCAGTAAAGATCATTCTCTTACACCCACAAACTTCAAAAGCTTCATTTCTTTGTTGCAGAGGAGGGGAAATGGGATGATAGACGGCGACAATACGGTGGAGGGTGATTAATAAAAAATAATAGGATAAACTACACCAGTAGTCACCGAACTATGGTTTTTTCATATTTTGGTCACCAAACTATTTTGTTTGGCAAAAATATCACTAACATTATATTTATTTCTTATTTTGGTCACCGAACTATTTTTTTTGGCAAAAACATCACTAACGTTATATTTTCTTCCTATTTTGGTCATCGGCTGTTATTTTATTTTATTTTTTAAAATTTTCCATGTCATTTATTCTCTCTCCTCGTAAGCAATATATGTTATTTTATAATATTTGTATTTAAACTAACAGGATGATGACACGTGTAACTATCTATTAGAGGAATAAAAGGAATGAAAAATCAAGCCCCTTATGTATCCAGAGAGATGGTGACACGTGTAACTGCCTAATAGGATGTGACACGTGTAACTGCCTATTAGTCGAATCTCTCTGTCTGCATAAGGGGTTTGATTTTTCATTTATTTTATTCCACTAATAGGCAGTGACACGTGTCACCATCCTGTTAGTTTGAATAAAAATATTATAAAGTAACATATATTGCTTACGAGGAGAGAGAGAAAATGACATGGAAAAATAAAAAAATAAATTTTTTTAACAGCCGGTGACCAAAATACAAAGGAAACATAATGTTAGTGATATTTTTGCAAAAAAAATAGTTCGGTGACCAAAATAGGAAGGAAACATAACGTTAGTGATGTTTTTGCCAAAAAAAATAGTTCGGTGACCAAAATAGGAAAGAACCCATAGTTCGGTGACTACTAATATAGTTTACCCAAAATAATATTAATTATTGTCTACGTGAAATTTTATAAATTAATTAGGTGTTTTCATACGTGTAATAAAAATAAATAAAAAACAATTTTAATGGAGCCACGTCATAACATCACTACCTAGTTAACGGACAACGGTAGAGTGATGAAAAAGATTGAAAGTTCAGTTAGTAAATTAAAAATTTTAAAAGATGAGTGATTAAAATAAGAGTGAAGAGATAGTTGAGTGATGAACAATATAATTTATCCTTTTTATATGATTTAAACTACTCGAGTTCAAATTTGATTCAATAAAGATCGAATTCAATTCGGACTTTTCTCAACCAAACACAGTAATTTATATAAAACTAATGTCTCGTTCACACCCAACTATTAATAATACGGGCTTTTCTTAAATGTATGCTACTCATTATGCTAACTCAAATAAATAAATTACTATGATTTTTTTTAATATTGTAATAGTTATAACTCATAACTTACTGGTTTTTTAAGTTTCTTGTTGAGCTCACATCACGAATAATATCAACTAATCAAAGAAATTGTTAAAGTAATGTTTCAATTATAATTTAATGAACAAATTTGTTCAAGATGGGTGAAATAGATTATGTTAATTTAGTCATTTTCATTCAAAATTATAAATTTCAAATGATAAAAGAAAGATTAGGGGCATAAAATTAAACATTTGAATTAATAAATTAAATCAATTAAAGTCTTTAACTAGCATTGACTTTTGAATATAATGAGTTTTTTATTAATTAGTGCAGTACATTGTGTCACTTGACATTTTTAAATTTTTTTGTTTTATTTAAAAATTTCTTTAACAATTTTAAAAATTCTTATAAAAATAAAAATTATTTCTTAAAAAATTGTTAAATGCTACATAATAGAACTGTAGTATATCATGTGCAAGTGATATCTAAAAAATTGTCAAAGTTTAATGATCAAAATTTGTCAAAAAATAAAATAATTTGATTCAATTATTTTAAAATTATAATTTTCAAAGGAACTAAACATTAAAATCCAATTCATATAAAAGAAAAACTAAAATTTTATTGGTGATATATATATAGTAATATTTCAATTTATGGTAACGAAATCTCTACCAGTAATATTATACATAATTTGTTACTAATATGATAAATATATTTTGAAGTTGTCTTTTTTTAACTCACGATTTATAAAATTTTCAATAAACAAAAATATTATTTAACCAACGGGTTTGGTCCAAGTGGTAAGCAGCTTGGTATCGCTTAAGCAGGTCTTGGGTTCGAGGCGTTGTGTATGCATAAAATTTTCCGCTGGAAGACAATTAGGGATGGACATTTTACTCGATTACGTCTGGTTTTGACCCGATTCGACCCAATCGGGTCAGATTTTTTAATGAAAAAATCGAGTTCGGGTCGAGTCGGTCGGGTTTTTATTAAGGGTGAACTCGGGTCGGGTTTAGGGTGGAAAATATCCGACCCAACCCGAGACTAATTGTGTAATTTTCCCTAATTTTTTATGGATATTTATAATAATACCCCTCTTTATATATTTTTTATAATTAGGCCTTTAAAATTAATTTTTTATTAACAATTTAGTCCTTTAAATTATATTTTTTATAATTAAGTCCCCTAATTTTTTTTACAATTAGGTCCCTAAAATTAATTTTTTCTATAGGTCGAATCAGGTCGGGTTTATTATATTTATTTTCGGGTCGGTTTGGATTTTTTAAAAGGATATGTTCGGGTCGGGTGCGGGTTTATGGCATTTATTTTCGGGTCGGATTCGGGTGGGCCAAAAATCCGACCCGACTCTACCCGTGCCCATCCCTAAGAAGACTTACCCACTAAATTCAGGTGTACGTCTCGGATTGGTCCGAATTAGTCAGGGCAAAGCCCTGAAAACCGGAAGGCAACCAAAAAACAAAAATATTATCTAGATTTTCTTATTTAATAAAATAAAAACAAAAAATAATTTATGTTCATACTTGTTTAATATAAAAATATGATTTATGTTTTATAAAAAACAAAAGAAGGACGTTATGATTTAAATTATATGAAATTGACGCTTTGTGATTTAATTCTAAGCATTGGTTTTATGCATATTTAATAATCATAAAATTTTATATCGTGCTTACATTACTTCTAACGGCAATTTAACTTTAAATTTTTTTAAAATTCTTTTTTAGAAATGTTATAATCATCGTAAATCAATAAACGTTGAAGTATGAATTTACGTCACGTGTAAAGTCAATTAAATTTAAAAATTTTGAAATAAAATTTAAAAACATGCAATAAATTATAAGGTAATGAACGTTAAAATCTCTAGTTAACGTCATGAGTAACGTAATCTCAGTTAAAGACATTATTAATTGAATTTATAAATATATTTTAAATAAATGATAGTTTTTTATTTAAAAAATGATTTAATGCTCATTTGTATATTTTATCCTTAAATAAACGAAAGGTTCAATAAGCCTTTAAACTTTTGCAAAAGAATCAATTAAGCCCTTAAACATTAATTAATGTTTATAAATTATTTTTTGAATAGAATTAATATCTTATTATTTTAATTGTCGCGTGTTCAATAAGCCTAAGTTTTAAATATTGCAATGATTATAAATTATTTTTTGAGATGATGATGGCATAACCGTTTCATATAATTATTTTAAAATTATAATTTTCAATTAATTAAATATTATATAAAAAAGTAACTAAATATTAAAATACCATTCATATAAAAAAACTAAAATATAATTGGTAGTATATATACATATTAAGAAACATTTCAATTTATGGTAATGAAATCTCTGCCAATAATATTATATATAATTTGTTACTAATATGATAAATATATTTCAAACTTGTCTTTTTTTGCACTCACAAATTATACACTTTCCAACAAAATAAAACAGACATATTATCTAGTTTTTTTTTTTTTTGTTTAATAAAATAAAAACTCAAAAATAAATAAATAATTTATTTCCATTTTTATTAATATAAAAATATAATATTTTTTTGTAAAAAAATGAACAAGGTCATTATGGTTTAAACATATCTGAAATTGATGTATTGTGATTTAAATCCAAGCATCTGTTTTATGCATCTTTAGTAATAATTAAATCTTACATTAAGTTTACGTTACTTTTGACATCAATTCAGTTATATAATGATTATAAACTAATAAACGTTAAAGTATGAGTTTATGTCACGTGTAACGTCAATTAAATTAAAGAGGTTATTGGAATAAAACTTGAAAATACATAAGAATTATAAGGTAATGAACGTTAAAATCTTTAGTTAACGTCACGTGTAACGTCAACTAAACTAAAAAATTTATTGAAATAAAATTTAAAAATATAACAATTATAAGGTAATGAACGTTAAAAATCTTTGGTTCACGTGTAACGTAATCTCAATTAAATAAATTATCAATTGAATTTTAAAAATACTATAAAGGTTATAAATTATTAAATTTAAATGGATTTACTATTATTTTAAATAAAATAAATTTATTTTTAATTACGTTTAAAATATTTGAATTTTTTATAATTAGGGGATTTAGGTCTTTATATGGAAAGGGAGGGAGGATTTGGTAACCACGCGCCTCTCTGACTCACCCAAACCCCCTTTAAATTCCCATCTTTTATGCCCTTTATCGTATATAGGGTTTTAGATTATCTTCTTTTTTTTTGCTTCTTTCTCTTTGAAATAATTTCTTCACAATGAGCAACAACGAAGGGATTAGCTTCAACATGTCCGGTATCGGCGATGGTATTAATCCCTTTCCGTTCTCAATCTTCCACCTCCGCCGAGTCACTGTTATCACTTCCCTCACTGTTTTTTTGTTTCTATTTTTAGTTGCAGGTCTTAACGAGGAAGCTCGAGCTGGTCTCGTTAACGCTCTCAAAGTCGGTGGCGGCCGGAATTGTTTTTTGGATTCGTTGTTCAGTTTATAACCTGTTTTTTATATAGTTATTGGTATTTTGGCTCTGCAGGTAAGCTTCAAAATCTTGCCGGGGATTATATCATGGAGAGTCTGTCTCCGATTGTCAGGAAGCGTGTGGATGAGCTTAGAGAGATCCAGGCATGTTCTTTCCTGCAAAAAATATTTTGGTTTCATTTGTGTTAATGTGCTGAATTTCTAAGGTTATATTATGCAAGTTTTTATTGGATTTTTTTTGATACAGTGGAAAGTTACATTTATTTGATGGATTAGATTGTTGTTGTAATCTAATTTCTATTTATTTGAGCTGCTGTTTTTGATAGTATTGGCCTTATTTTTTTTTGACAGAGCCAACATGATGAATTGGAGGCTAAGTTTTTTGAGGAAAGGGCAGCTCTTGAAGCTAAATACGAGAAACTGTATCAACCCTTGTATACCAAGGTCTGCCTTTTGAATTTTGCTTCTGTTTTTGTCCATTCGATTATTGTTGTGTTTTTACCTTGTTATCAATACTTTTTGTAGCGATATGATATTGTGAATGGTGTTGCTGAAGTTGAAGGAACGAAAACTGATGCAGTCGTGGAGGATCAAGGAGAGGATAAGGATGCTGAAGGTTTGATCTTATTTACTCAGTCCCCCTCCATAACAGACTTTTCTTTCTATGTGGATGGTATTTAAGAAATTATGCTTTATGCAGAGAAAGGGGTGCCTGATTTTTGGCTTATTGCAATGAAGAACAATGAAGTTCTTGCTGATGAGGTGATTTTTGGTTATGCTTTTTTTGTCGTAGTACCCTTTTTTGGGTTGCAAATACTTGGGGTTCTTTTTTACAACTTTTCTGTGTTTGGAATCAGATCACTGAGCGTGACGAGGAAGCTCTCAAATATCTCAAGGATATTAAGTGGTGTAGGGTTGAGGAACCCAAAGGATTCAAGCTCGAGTTTTACTTCGACGCCAATCCTTATTTCAAGAATAATGTGTTGACAAAGAAATATCACATGATTGATGAAGATGAACCTATTCTTGAGAAAGCCACTGCGTAAATACTCTTACAATGTTTTAAAAAATGCTGTATTGATTATTTGATATCCGAGATTATCAGGTTTCTTACTTTATTTTACTAAAATTTTTTTGCCCCTAATATGTAGGACGGAAATTGAATGGTATCCTGGAAAATGCTTAATGCAAAAGGTTCATAAGAAGAAGCCTAAGAAGGGATCAAAGAATGCCAAGCCAATTACCAAAACTGAAGAATGTGAGAGTTTCTTCAATTTCTTCGATCCTCCACAAGTTCCTAAGGATGATGAAATCCTTGATGAAGAAGCTGTATGCCCAACTCACCGTAACTTTTGTGATTGATTAATTACTTCTGCTATTCTAATGATTTTTTACTTTCTTGCACAGGCTGAGGAGCTACAAAATCAAATGGAACAAGATTATGACGTGGGGTGTGTTCCCTTTTAAGTTTTCAGCTTATTCTAGTCATTGGCTTGTTTATCAGTTTGAACTCCCTTTCATGCTTTTAATGAGATGTCATTAATCAATGTTACATGTATGAAATGTTATGCAATCTGCTTCTTTTTGCAGGTCAACCATTCGAGACAAGATTATTCCACATGCTGTGTCATGGTTTACAGGGGAAGCTATTGATGGTGATCTTGATCTAGATGATGATGATGACGACGATGAGGATGATGGACTTTATGATGATGATGAGGACGATGAGGAGGAAGAGGATGATGATGAGGACGATGAAGAAGGAGCTAAGACCAAAAAGGTATGAGATGCTAACATATGTGTTATACGTGTGCCCGATTATTATTGCAGCTATTGAAATCTATTCTGATTTTTTTTTTGTTGTGTACTGCAGAAGGGTTCAAAAGCACAGGGGGATGGGCAGCAAGGTGAGAGGCCTCCAGAATGCAAGCAGCAGTAGAATTATTATTGTAGCTATCCACAGATCCATGTTGGTGTCAGTGTTCGTGTGTTCTATAAGATGTCACAGTTAGAAGAAAAGGGGAAGGGAGGGTTTTGCAGTTTTGATGGCTATTTATTTTTACAATTTTCATGTTATAACATGAATATGATTGGTTTGAAGAATCCTTGTCTTGCCCCGTTTTGGTCTGCTTTTAGTAATGGTAGCCTTAGATATTTTGGGATTTTTTTTTAAGAATGTTTCCAGAAACTCAGGATTATGCCTGCTTCAGTGTTCATGTTGTGATAGCCTTTTACCAATTATTTAATGACCAGTCTGATTATATTTATTTTTTAAATTCTCTTTGCATATTCCCTTTGATTGGAGGCTAAATCTTATTATTTTAATAAGGTTTCTCAGGATGTGCAGTTCGATTATTAACTAAACTGAATAGACATTAATTGAATTAATCACATTTTCAAAACTTTTAACTGCTAATCAAATTGATTATTTACAAAAATCTTTAATTGAATTGACATATTTTATGTTGATTCCACTCGTTTTTAAATTAATTGTACTTCTTAATATTTTTTTTAGTTTTTATTCAAAATGGTAAGTAGTAATAAATTTTAAAAAATCTTTTGTTAGATGTTTTTTTTTTTAATTTTATTTTAGTCTCTATTTTTCTCTTTTGATTGGATTTAGTATTGGTTTAAAGTACAAATATCGAAATTTAAATATTATGGGTAAATATAGAGATGGACACGGGTCGGGTTGGCCTTTTTGCCCACCTGAACTCGTCCCGAAAATAAATACTCTAAACCGCACTTGACTCAAACATATTCTTTAAAAAACTCGGCCTGACTCGAAAAGAAATATACTAAACCCGACCCGATTGGGCCTTTCCAGCATGCTTAACCTCTGGCAAAGGAGGAAAGCTCTCTAAATCCAACTCCCCCGCATCAACGTCATGAGAATCAGATTTATTTCCAGATTCCACCAAATCCACCATGAACAAAAGCAAAATTCAAGGACAAGAAAAATTTCAGAGCAAGCGATCCAGAAAACAAGCAAAAGAGAAGCAAATCAAGCAAGAAAAATGTAGAGATTAAGCGAAAAATCGAAGAAACCCAAGAAAATCTCTACCAGTGCATGATAGACAGGCTAACGTGCACCGAGAGAGAGAACCCTCAATATATCATTGAGTCAAAGTTCTACTCTTACGTTCAGTTCGGCATAATTTTTGGGATCGCTTTTGACTGGTAAATGGAAAAACTTTACCGAATGTTTTTTCACCAAAACTAGCTTTTCAACAGCTCTGCCGAAAGGAATAATTATTTTTTTGTAAAATATGGGTGGGGGAATGGATTGAATCACACCCACAATTAGGTGCCTCCTCTATGGGTCCAAACTCCAATATCTGTACCCTACCAAAAATAGAAAACAATATCCAAAGTAAACTCCACAACCTTCATGATGGCTCGCTCTTTCTATTAATTCAAATTCTTTGGGATTTAATTTAAAGTTAGAATTCTATTTTTTAGTAGATTTTATTTATTTTATATTAATTAAAGGTAAAAAATTTAATTTGAGTATAATTTGTTTTTATGAAAGTTTTCTATGTAAAAAAGAAATCTATTCTTATAAATACTAGAAATTAGGGGTTTAGACAGAACATCATAAATCAATTGCAATCTCTTCTCCATCATAGTGAAAGTTCTCATCCTCTGCCTGTGGTTTTTCCCTTTTGAGTTTTTCACGTAAATTTTTGGTATTATTTTTCTTTTCTGAGTTTGTGCTTATTTACTTGTCTTGTCATTATCGTCTTGGTAATATAACAAATTAGTATTAGAGCTTTTCAGGTTACTCTGAATAATAACGACAACGAAGTATGAAATTCTGTTGCTGGATTGCAACGTCAGGTTTTCGCTATGGCAGGTGAAGATTCAAGATGTTTTTGTTCAGATGGATTTAGATAATGCATTAGATGAGTTTGATAATATGCCGAAAGAATGGTCGGATACAGAGAGGAGCCGCAAGGATAGGAAAGCTGCTTCCCAGATCCGTTTGCACTTATCAAACAATATTTTGCAGGTTGTTCACAAAGAGAAGATAGTTGTCGACTTATGAGAAAAAATGAAACAAATTTGCATTAAGAAAACTTTGACTAGCAAATTGCTCCTGAAGCAATGCCTATACTCTCACAAGTTAGCAGAAGGTTTGTGTCTTGACAACCACCTAATCGATTTTAAGGAGATTGTCTCAGATTTAAAAACGATAGAGGTAAAGTACAATGAGGAAAACTTATGTTTGATTTTACTTTGCTCATTGCCCGCTTCATATTCGTCTGTTAGAAACACCCTCATACACAGCCGTGATACCCTTACTCTTGAAGAGGTATATGATAATTCGAATTCACATGACAAGATGCAACATCTTACCGGCTCCGAGTTCCAAGCAGAGGGTATCATGGTACATAAATTGACTAGTTCAAACCGCGAAAGAAAAATGTGATCGTAATTTCGACAGTTAAAATAGAGGTAGGTCTAAGTCGTCAAATTGAGGTAAAACATGTTATTTCTACAAAAAGAAATGCCATATTAAATCTGAGTGTTACAGATTACAGAATAAGATAAAGAGAGAATATGAGAATCAAAATTCCAGTGAAGATAAAGCTGATATTGCAGAGGAGTATAATGATGGTGAACTTTTAGTTGTTTTCGGTGAAGACTATAGCGAATGAGGAATGGATTCTTGACTCTGGTAGTAGTTTTCATATGAGTCCAAATCGAGTTTGGTTTGTGACGTATAAACCTGTGTCTACAAGTGTTGTCTTGTTGGGAAATAATGTCTCTTGTAAAGTTACAGGTATTGGCACAATCAAGATTAAGATCGATGGGATTGTTTGAACACTTGATAATGCGAGGCATGTTCCAAATTTAAGAAGAAATTTGATTTCGTTAGGTACTCTAGATTCAAAAGGGTACATATACGCCAATGAAGGCGAAGCTATGGAAATTTGTAAGGGCGCTCTCGTTGTGATGAAAGGGTATAAAAGAGCAACCAATTTTTATGTTCTGCAAGGTTCAACTATTTTAGGTGATACATTCGTTGTTTCCTCCCGCGTGTCAAATGACGATGTTACTGGTAAAGACATCTTGACTGAATCAAGTGAAAGAGGATTTTGTGTTGAACATAACAACCTTGGGCATAACGGTTCTGGTAGGAAGAAAAGAGTTCGATTTTGTAGGTATAACGAATTTGAAAAGAATAATAAAGTTGAATTCTGTGGGTATAACGAATTTGAGAAGCTTAAGAGAGTTCGATTTGCTTCAAAGATAAATAATGAGAAAGGTAGTGGTGCCATTAATGATCAGGGTCGTGTTAGTGCTCTTAGTGATATAGTTGTGAGCAAAGTTGGCACTAATGTTGATATTACCGACGTGAAGACTAAATTACCTTGCACATCCAAGCTTGGGCAAGGCTTGGATTCGGTCGGTGTCCATTACTGAAGACTACCCCTTGAAGGGGTTTCATGGAAGAGGTGGAAATATTGTTCGACAGAAATTTGTCTCAAGGTGGAGATTGTTAGAGTTGTGATCCAAATTCTTTTGGGATTTGGTTTAAAGTTAGAATCATACTTTTAGTAGATATTGTTTGCTTTATATTAATTAAAGATAGGAAACTCAGTTTGAGTAGAATTTGTTTCTATGCAAGTTTCCTCTGTAAACAAGAGATCTATCCCTATAAATAGATACTAGGAATTAGGGGTTTAGACAGAACATCATAAATCAGTTATAATCTCTTTCTCCATCATAATGAAAGTTTCCATCTTTTCCCATGGTTTTTTCCTTTTGTGTTTTTCACGTAAATTATTTGTGTTATTTTTGTTTTCTGAGTTTGCGCTTATTTCCATTTGTTAGGAATTTATTATGCGAAAAAATAACCAAAGCGATAACGACATAGACCAAGATATGCACAAGAGACAAGATTTAACGTGGTTCGGCATAGCCTACCTCCACGGACGAGAGAAATCAATCCACTATCAACATAGAGAACCCGAAGAGTATAAATACATGATAACCCATGTAATCCCAAAACTCGGTGTACAAATCTCATGACCCGGTAGAACCAAAACACTCTTCCCAGAACCCCTACAATACCCATCTCTATAACGTAAGCACAATAGTTGTAGAGGACCTAAAAGTGGTTACATCTCTCTAGAGTAATTCCCCCATCTCTCATTCTCTTGTTCTCTCATAATTCAAAAGGTTAAACTTAGTCTATATTTATAGACCCAAATACTTAGTCACCAAGAAACCTTATTTAATAAGATCTCCTATCTAAAATAGACATTTACTCATTAAAGTGAATTATAATTACCAAGTAATCTTCAACCACTAGAATTACAATAAAACTCAACTTAATTACCAATTAGAATTTGAGTCAAAATATAACAAATCTCCCACTTAACACAAATTCTATTCGAGCATTGGTCTTCAAGTCTTCAACAGCTTCAATTTTTACGTAAGCCAAATATCTGTTGAAGCACCACCGCCAAGTCCTCAACAACTCCAATTCTTACGTAGTATCCGTTGAAGTACCGTTGAATTTTGAGAATTACCCCCTGCAACTGAAAGCTCGTTGCAGCAATACTCATCTGGCATGTCTCCAACATCGTACCGCAAAATCTGCAGCAAAAAATTTTCCACAACCGCGCAGCTCGAATCATAGCTCATGATACCATTTGTTATGCGGCAAAATAACCAAAACGATAATGACATAGACCAAGACATGCACAAGAGACAAGATTTAACGTGGTTCAGCATAGCCTACCTTCACGGACTAGAGAAATCAATCCACTATCAACATAGAGAACCCGAAGAGTACAAATATATGATAACCCATGTAATCTCAAAATCCGGTGTACAAATCCTATGACCCGGTGGAACCAAAACACTCTTCCCAACATCCATATAATACCCATCTCTACAACGTAGGCACAATAGTTGTAGAAAACCTAAAAGTGATTACATCTCTTCAGAGAATAATTCTCTCTAACTCTCATTCTCTTGTTCTCTCTTAGTTCAAAATGTTAAACCTAGTCTATATTTATAGACTCAAATATTTGGTCACCAAGTAATCTTATTCAATAAGATCTCCAACCTAAAATAGATATTTACTCATTAAAGTAAATCCTAATTACCAAGTAATCTTAATTCATAGAATTACAATAAAACCCAATTTAATTACGAATTATAATTTGAATCAAAATATAAGATAAAAAAAATATAGCTCACTCTCATTATGCACAGTAGAAGATAAATGATTGACCAGACCACTGCTGCTCTTAAATCTGTCAACTCATCTGCTTCATATCTCCAAAGCAAACCCCACAACCTTTGGCGATGGCTCACTTTGTTCTGCACAAAACCCAGGTTTTCTTTTCTTTCGTTTTTTTTAATTAGCTCTATCACGATTCCATTTTCTTGCTAAAGTAACCAACTTTGAAAGAAAAAAAAATGACCCATTTTCTGAAATTTCAGTGATTGAGCAGCGGAGAGTGCTGATTACGAACAAGCATGGTGAAAAACTGGTGGGATTATTGCATGAATCTGGGTCAAAAGAGATTGTAGTCTTGTGTCATGGTTTCAAATCCAGTAAGGTTGGCACTTGTTTTTTTTTCGTTCTTAAAATCGGATTGTTTTTATCTATTTTACCATACTTTCAGTAGCGAGTAAGGGTGTAAACGAGCCGAGTTGAACTCGATAAGTATTAAGCTCGATTCGTTAAAAACTCAAGTTCGAGTTTAACCGAGGCGAGTACTAACTAATTTTTGATCGAGTCGTACTTGAGTAATTTCTGATATGTCTCGTTTCATTTACAACATTTTTCATGATAATAATAATAATTATTGAGTGAATTTATTCAATAATAATTATAATAGTAATAATAAATATAATTATTCAACAACATAGGTTTTAGTTTACTTAATTTTAAAAAATTAAAAAATTTAGTATATTATATTTTCGTGTAGCTTGACGAACTTTTCAAGTAGGGTATCGAATAACTTAGTTCGGATCGTTAAGAACTCAAGTCAAGTTCTAGCTCTAGTCGAGTCCGATTAAATCGAGCTTTGACCAAGTCGAACGAGTATATTTACTTCAAATCTCTGTTTGTGGGGGAATTGTAATAATTCATGGAAAAAAGCTCACCTGGGTTGATTCCTCTTCAGAATGACATTATTTTGGTGAACCTTGCTGCTGCTTTAGAGAAAGAAGGAATCAGTGTCTTCCGTTTCGATTTTACCGGAAACGGGTGAGTAGAATTGAAATAATTTTCCATACTCGAGGATCATGTGCACGAGTACTTCATAAAAAATGAAGAGTCTGGATCTTTTGTTTGGATAGGCAATACATAGTGTACATGATTCTTGGTGTTGTGGTCCCTGTTCCCTGTGTTTCATAGTTGTAATTTAGCTTGTTTCACTATACTTTTTTTTCAGAGAAAGTGAACGTAAATTACTGTTTGCTGATTTCGATCGGGAAGCAGACGATATACGTGCCGTAGTTCAACACTTTTCCAGGGAAAATCGTGTCGTAAGTGCGATTTTCGGGCATAGTAAAGGTGAGTACCCCAAGTGTTTCCTACATGAAATTTTTATGAACTAGTTAAGCATCGAGATATGCTTATTAAGTCTGTCGATCGTCGTTTTTCGACCGTGATTTGATTTCCATTTACTTAATGCGGCAATTGACTAATAAGTTTCCGAACACATACTACCTTGCAAGTATTATGCCACTGAGATCATGTAATGCAGGGGCTACTCTGGTTCTTCTTTATGCTTCTAAGTATCACGATGTCCGTGTAATGTTTCCGGTCGCTACAAGATTAAGAGAGACCTGACAGAGGACTTTGTAGAAAAAATCAAGAAGGACGGATACATTGAGATTAAGAACAAGAAAGGTAATATGTTTATTTAGTTTCCAAAATATGAACAACTTCCCGAATTCGTTTTCTTCGTATCTGTGTGTTCATCGAGGGTCTATTAATCGATCCAGCATTAACGATGTAAAGAACTCTAAACAATTTCATGGGAACACATAAAAGTTTAATTGCATTTACATCTCTAGGGGGTGTTGATTACCATGTGACCGAGAAAGATTTGATGAATCTCTTGAAGGCGGACATGCACGAAGCGTGCCGTAAGATCAGTAAAGAATGTCGGTAAGGCTCGAATATAGAGCCTATTCGTTATAGTTCGGTTGATATCGCTGTTTCTTTACGGGTTCGTCGAGTTAATTTTAAGTATGACAATACAGGGTCTTGACGATTCACGGATCTGCCGATAAGATAAATCCCTTTACAGATGCATTGGAGTTTGCCAAGGTTATACGAAATCACCAACTGCACATTATAGAAGGAGCTGATCATCGATACACCTCGCATCAAACCGAGTTGGCAGCCGCTGTTGTTAAATTTATAAAGTCGGCCTTAGAGCAAGACAAGCTTGCTCGGTTATAAACTCAGACATGATGTTGGGCAGGGTGATTATAAGATTTATTAAAACGAAGCTTTTAATTTTAAAAGTTATTGTTTCTTGATTTGGTTTGATGTGTACGTTGTATGTTGATTTTTAAATAAAAACATAACATGATTCCAAATTTATGAAATTATGGGTTTTAACATTAGTCTATAACTATTTTTTTTGAGTCGGTCGTTTTTATTATACATGTTTGGAACCACCCTTGACGTCGAACATATGAAATTTTATATTTTATTTCTCAAGCTTAGTATCAACTTGACGTGTGATGCATAGTTCAGTCATGATCGTCTTCTTTTACAAATGAGAAAAAAAAATCATTATAAACATAAAATTACAAAAAGTACAAATGTCATGTAATTAGGGATGAACGGTCTATCAAGTCAGATTAAAAAGTTTCGAATGAGTCAAGTGAAAATTTTACTTGGTTATTGTACCATGTTTTTTTTCTTCTAATATATGGCACTGCCATTTTAATTTCCAAAATATTGTAAAATCTGCAGCAAATTTAAAGTTTGATTCAAAATAATTCAACTATAAACAATGACTGGACTAAATTAAATAAAATATTAAAGTTGGGACCAAGAGGGTTCGATTTTGGACAGTAATTTGATAAATTTCAGCATTTTTCTGTAAAAATTATTGTTCAAAGCCGGACCCTCTTGGTCCCTACTTTAATATTTTATTCAATTTAGTCCATTTACTGTTTAAAGTCGGACCCTTTTAAATTCGACTTCAAATCCACTATTCAAAATGTAATAGTTTGGGAAATAAAATGGTTGATGTCATATTTTGGTAAACAAACAGGCGCAATATTTATGAAAAAATTCTCAGTCAAGTTAATGAATTTTAATTTATAATTCAAATAATATTTATTTTTTTCACTAATCGAATAGAGCTTTAGTCACTATTACTTGTAGGGGCAAATCCTTAAAGGGGCAAATAATAAAGTCGGCTTCAGAGCGGTTTAATTAATATTTTAAAAAACAATGATTGTATATTTTTATTAATTAAATGTAATAAATAATTATTTAATTAATAATTAGTAATTTCAAGTTCAATCGGATCAGATAAGTCCAGTGTCTTAGGCCGTGTTTTTAGTTGTGTTTGGATAAAAAAAGCTAGTTTGAGAAGCAAGAAACAACTAAAAACAGACAGCTTTTGAGTGTCAAAACTTTAGTTTGCCCCCAAAGTTAACTTCTCAAACTTTAATTTGCAAAAGTTAATTTTTCTAGCTTTTCAAACTAGCTTTTCAAACCTTACTTTTACTACCGCAAAAAAAAAAAAAAAAAAAACAAAGCCTAAATCTTTGAAGATCAACTTGACCAGCAGGGCGGACGGTAATGGCCCCAAATATTTGGAAAATTCACCTTTAGCGCTTTTAAGTTTTAAAAAGTTTAATTTAGCCCCTTTAAAAAATTTATTACTATGTTTTAAATTTTCTTGGATATTTTAAATTGTTTCATCTCTTAAAAATTTTAAAATTTTTCATCAAGTCTCAAATTTTTTGAATTTTTTATTTAGACTCTCAATTTTTTGAAAAACTTAAATTAGATCTTTTTAAAATATTAGAAAATTTTAATTTAGACCTTTTTTTTAAAAAAAAATTAAATAATCCCCTCAATTTAAAATAATTAGTGTGGTTTAACTCTTGTTTATTTTCACGGATAAAAGAAAAGGTTTACTATCTTTAGATGGATAGAATCTGAGCCTAAAACAAATCCAGTTATAGGATCCCAAGTGTTTAAATGGATAAAATTCACTTTACCCCATAAACTCTCCCAATGTCAAATATTTGATCACCAAGAGATATCTTTTCACAATAATTCTTATTTAAATAAATTTAATCACAAAATAATATTTGAACACTGGAATTATACCAAAATTTAAATTAATTACCAATAATTTGTGCCATTATTCACCATTGTTCCATACAGGGTCTTAGATGGTCTATATAGATCTGCTGATATAATTACTCTTGCAGATGCAGTGGAGTTTGCCAAGATTATACCCAATCGCCAATTACACATCATAGGAGCCAAATTTGGCCTTAGAGCAAGACAAGGTTGCTCCAAAGTAGGTAGTTTTATGTGAATGATAGGATAAAAACCGGTTTTAGTTCGATATTTTCTCCAACAACAAACACGATAAAGGCGACTGCCGGAATAGTCCAGCAATGTAAACCCCAGATACTGTGATTGCTCTCAGATACACTGAAATGTCACAATGCCACAAACTTGAGTCTTTGATCACTCTTGCTAGTTTGGTCAAGTTGCATGGAAGCTTGAGTTTCCAAGTTGGTACAATAAGTTTCTTACATTCAACAGTATCATATTGCTGCAAACTAACCAACATTTAAGGCCCTGAAATTTCTGCTGGATCATTGCATTAATAACATAACTAAAAGCACCTACAAGCTTCTAAAATTTGTCCAAGAATCACACCCTAACATTTATCGGTCAAAGAGACGATTATCATACAATGTGAATGCAACTTCCAATGATCTCCATTGCTGTATATCATCTTTCCTGGGTTACCTGGTTGGAATGTTAAAGCATTTGCCTTTATTAAAAACAATCTGCAGTAGCTGGTACTCCATGCTCCGATAAGGTTGAGCAACTACTAAAACGGTGTATCTGACATAGGCTCCTTTTGCTCATAACCATCATCATCGCCACTGTCGGATGATAGTAAATATTCCTCCTCCCAGTTTTCCTGGTTCAAATACAAACATATTCACTA